>VZTJ01003246.1:1597096-1686354 GCA_013397795.1 Orthonyx spaldingii
TTTTTTTTCTTTTTTTTTTGGGTCAGATGGAATTTAGTCATCCAATGCAGAGAAAAGAGAGGAAAAACAATGGTTTTAAAGTAATCACAAACTTTTTACTACAGTCTCTGAGAGGCCATTGTAACCTACACACAGACCTCAACTGGAATTTAGCAATCAAATTCTATTTTGTCTGCGGTTTTAATAGTAATGAAAGAATTAAAAGTGTTTCTATTAGTGAAATATTCATTGCCACTCCTCTTTCTTTGAGTAGGTTTAATCTGTTTTTCATTCTTTCGCTGATATTTTCAAATGCATAACTGCAATATTAAGTAAAACAATTGATTAGTAATGTTTGGGTAGATGCATGAATAGATAGTTGCACATACTGTAGTGGTATTTTTTGCTTACACAACAAAAAAGTTTCACACAAGGCAGTAAATGTTTTAAATATAGCTAATTGTCTTAATTCCTATTATTATTTTGAAGAAAGGCTGTCTCAGATATGTATTTAAATCATTACAATCATCTGTGGTAAATGCATTTATCTTTTTATTCAGTCTACATTATTTTGTCTCTAGCTTCCTAAATCCTTACAGAATAACAGAAAAACTTATCAGTGACCTAAGGAAATCCTCACTAAAAAAATCATACAAATTTGTATTGTAACATTTTATTGTATAAATTTAGACAATCGCTGAGGAATATATGGGGGGGTTTTTTTCAGTTTCTATGTCTATAATCTATGGGGGTTTTTAATAATCTTTTTAGAGTATCTATATAATTATACATCTTGTTCCTAGGCAATACATAGTCCTTATTTTAGTTCTAATGAAACTCACTAAACAGTCATTTATTCACTTAGTCATTGCAACCCTTGGTTGTGTGGACAATCACATTTGTAAATGTTCTCATGTAAGTAGGTGTCCACCAACATCTGGATTTTCTAACTCAGCATGAGCTTTGATAGCCATGACAATAGGACTGTATTCTGCCTATTGCAATTTTAATTTGCACTTGGAGCATCCGAATAATTTTCACTGTCCTGCTTTAGCTAATGATAAATTGAACAATAAATTTAAACTTTAATGAAGTCAAAACCCTCAAAGAATAAATAGAGCTTGGAAGATAATGACCAGAATTTGTATCAACACAGATTTAGTTCTATAAAACCATAAACAGGACAATTAAGACCTTATTATGTTCACTTTAGAATTAGTATAATTGCTATTGAAACATGACAGACAATGCATATTGATAATGCAGATTTAGGAATTTCCTCTTAGGAATACCACAGGATTGGTTTAAAGCATATAGTTATGTACAAGCCTAATTTTTTCGGATACTGCAGTTTAGATGGTGAATAAACTACTTAAAAGAACCTGAGACAATAAGAAAGTATTTAGAATAAAATCATAGCAAGTTTCAAAACTTACATTGTATGCACTAATAAAAATATCCCAGTTTCAGATGGGACTGAGTTAATTTTCTTCTTAGTAGCTGGTACAGGGCCATGTTTTGGATTCAGTGTAAGAATAATCTAGATAATGCACTGATGGTTTAGTTGGTGCTAAGTAGTGCTTAGCATTTGCCGATGAGGAGGTGCACAGAAAGCTGGAAGGAGGCATGGCCAGGACAGATGACCTGAGCTGACCAAAGGGGTATTCCATAATTCCATAACACAGAGTGTTGTGCCCAGTATATAAACTGAGGGAGTTCTCTGGAAGGGGGACCAATCATTGTCAGGGATGGGCTGGACATCACTCTGTGGATAGTGAACAATTGCACTGTGCATCACTTGTTCCTCTTGGGTCCTGTTACTGCCTCACCCTCTCCTTATTACTATTATTATTATTATTATTATTATTATTATTATTATTATTAACTTATAAACTTATTAGTAGCAACTTTTTTTTTTATTTAGTAAATTGCTCTTATCTCAACCCCCGAGGTCTACCTTTTATTTCTGATTGTCCTCCTCAATGACAGGGAGGAAGGGAGCAGCTGCTTAGTACTTCATTGCTACCTCTGGTTAAATCATGATAAAAATAAATTTGATTTCTCTTGATTAATGAAAATAATAGTAAACAAATTAAACTTGGATGCATTATATCTTTTGTACTTCATTCTCCCTAACTGATGTACCTAATTTCAGAAAATAGTGCTATCACTGAACATTAAAAAATGTATTGTTCCTTTATCTATCAGCTATACGCATTTTCATTTAAAATAAGTAATGTCTGCATGAAGTAAAAGCATACAATTATTTTGTCTCACTTGTCTTTTTCTAAAGTTGTTCTTATGGAAAATGCAAATGTGTATTTTTTTCTTTCAAGATTTCCAAATCCTAAAATCTGCTTACCTTAAATAATTGGGGAGACAATAGAACTTCTTTCCAGATGTCAAGCCTGTAAGAACCTAGTACAGTAATCCCAGTTCTATATGTAGTTGCACACCAAAAAACTTTATCATAGGACGTATTTATTGACTTCTTCGTGGCTCCATAAGACATTGAAACCCTTACAAATGTTGAATTAACTTCCTTGAATTTAATCTCAAATGTTGAATAGTCTGAGAATCTTCTAATAACTTTCTGCAGAGTTTGAACTTGCATATATAATAAAAGGATGAATTTTAAAAAATTGAATAAAAATTCTTGTAGATCCATCACATTTTCTGACTGCTGCTCTTGTCCTGCAGACTGCGATTAACAAACCTGTGAGAGCTAGATATTAAAAGCAAACTATCATCAGAATTTCTCTGCATCATTAAACATAAAGAACATTAACTAAGAAAATCAGTGTAGAGCCCAATTAATTACAAAAGAAGGAACAGCAGGGAAACAAAACAGTTTTCAACAGTTCTCAATAGCCTCATCTCAAGCATTTGTATATGCACCTCAAAAAGCAAAGCTATTTAATCTGTAATGCAAATATTGAATTAAATAGAACTATTAACTAGATAGCATCTGTCTTTTGAAAAGTTTTCTTCTGACAGTTTATTTAGACAGTAATATCGTCCATTCACTTTAAAAGATTACATCAGTTAATGAAAAAAAAATATTCTATTGAGCAAAAATCCACAAAAAATCCACCATGCAGAAATACATGTCCAGACAGATCCAGGTATTTTTGGTGGTTTTACTCTATAACAGTATATCTTAACTTGTTTACATATTACATTTTGAAGAAAATTTAATGGAGTTTTTAGCATGTAATTGAAATATGCATGAAAATTTTAATTAAAATCAAGTCAACGTCACAGATTTTTTTACCTAATCATTGAAGTTTGACTTCATTTCATCTGTCTAAAGGAGAAATCTAAGGTCTAGTTCATTAGATTTAAATGCAACCTTTCCATCCAATCCAAAGAAAAAAATTAAAATACTTATCTTTGAGAACTTATCTTTGAGAGATGCCTATTTCTTCTCATGAGTGATCCAGCAAAAAGGATGAAGTTAAACCATTTAAGTTTTCATCACCAAAAATTGGATGAGATTAAAACCACTTGCAGTGGTTTTAGTAGCATACACTGAGGTATGAATTTAAAAATTGTCTTAGTAGATGACTGTTAAGAAAGAAAGAATGGTGTTGAAAAGAAAGAAAAATTGTTACCACAAGTTATGAAGATATGACTATCACAATTATTGACAAGCTATAAGCAATAAAGGTATTTTACTAATATGAAATATAGCCCTGTTCAAGTTAAAAATTCAGTAAAATTAAAGTTAAGTCAGTTGAATAGTTTTATGATTCAGACATGAAAAGTGAGGACAAAATTTTATGTATTTTTGTAGGTTTACGGCAAGATTACAATCACCATGGTAACACTTCTCATATTAAAAAAGTAGGATAATAGGTTTTGACTAGTTGCTCATCTGCATCTGAATTTTCTGAGACAAAAAAAGATACTGCTTCAATTTATTAATGATTACAGGATCATATTTTTGTCTTTATTAATAATTAATGAATTAATATATTTTGCATAAATATATGGAACCTTGAAGATTAAAATCTTACAAATGGTGTGACTGAAGTGTATTATAAAACAACAGAAATAAACAAAGTCCCATTAGCTTTATCTGTTCTCTAAACACTCCTGTACCTTAAACTCTGTTAGTGAACATGTTAGCTTGTTTTTTTTTTTTGCCAACAACTAACATTATTTACAAAGAAATCATACCTACTATTCATCTATCCTATTCTGACCAATTTACTTATGTGGAATAGTGTTAAGTTCAGAGAAAATCACTCACTGAGCCTTGTAAACAAGGCTATCAGAATATTTGTATTTACCACTGAGTGAAATCATGTTTAATTACCAGTGCAATGCCCTCTGTATTCTCATTACTGAGACATCATATGGTTCCTGTTCATCCTGCTGGCTCTGTCCCTTTCCTAACCTTTGTTTTGGCATTGAAATTTGGTCATTCAAATGACCAAAACATTGTCTTGCTTCCACCTGGTTACTGCTTATGTGATGACAGTGACCACATAGTTATCCTAGTTATTCCGTTCTGTGTAACATGCTTTTGTTCACTGATAATAACATTCACCTCATTTATTTAAATATTTTTTCTACATAATTTGTGGTTAAAAATGAAACTGTGTGGTTGTCACTCAGAAATAAAACAATAACATTGTTTGAAAATCCATTTTATCAATTACCAGCTTTAAATAAAAGGCTTGAATATGCTACCAGATTTCATGTGAGTTATAGACTTTATTACTTTTTAAAATTCAAGCCTACACATCATTGTTTCCTGGCATTAAGATGTTTTCCTTTTATATGAATCCAAACTAAACAATGGAACTTTGCCAAAGTCCTGTTGAAACATAGGCATGATCATGGAACCATGAAAATGGTTTGGATTGGAAAATACCTTAAAGATATCTAGTTCCAACCCTCTGCCATGGGCAGGACACCTTTCACTAGACCAGATTGCTTAGAGCTCCATCCAACGTGGTCCTGAACTCCTCCAGGGATGGGGCAGCCAGTTTCCCTGGGCCACCTGTTCCAGTGCCTCACCATCCTCACAGTAAAGATTTTTTTCCTAATATCTAATCTAAACCTATTCTGTTTCAATTTGAACCCATTCCCCCTTGCCTTGGCACTACATGTTCTTGTAAAAAGTCTTTCCCCATCTTTCCTGAAAGTTCCCTTCAGGTACTGGAAGGCTACATTTAGTTCACCCTGAAGCCTTCTCTTTTCCACACTGAATAATCAAAATTCTTTCATCTTTTCTTCACAGGAGAAGTGCACCATCCTTCTGATGAACTGGATGGCCCTCCTCTGGACTTGCTCCAACAGGTCCATGTCCTTCCTGTGCTGGATGCAGCACTTCAGGTGGGTTCTCCTGAAAGCAGAGTAAAAGGTGCTTTGGTATAACTTCATATTCCATGATCTTCCCAGTCACAGAGGTGAGGCTGACAGGTCAGTAATTCTCAGGGTCATTCTTTCTTCTATTTTTAAAAATAGGCAATACATTTTTCTTTTTTCTATTCACCTGGGACTTCTCCTGACTGCCATGACTTTTCAAATATCATGGAGAATGGCTTGGCAATTACATCAGCCAATTCCATCAGGAGTCTGGGATACCCCTCATGGGGTCCCATAGACCTGTCTACATTCAGGTTCCTCAGATGGTCATGAACCTGATCTTTAAGTACAGTGGGAAGCACTTTTCTTTCTCAATCCCCATCCTGCTGTCCATCCATTCGAGATGTGGGAAAAGTGGTTGCCATAGAAGACCGAGGCAAAAAAGTTATTGAGTACACCAGTCATTCATGTTTCATCATTGTTTACTGGAGGGTGTACACTTTCTTTTACCTTCCTTTTCTGGTTAACATACCTATAGAAGCTCCTTTTGTTATTCTTTGCATTCCTTGCCAGGTTCAGTTCCAGCTTTTGCTTGGCCTTCCTCACCTCATCCCTACACCTTGTCTCCATTGTCTGCATATTTGCTTCTTTCCCTTTAATTTGACCAGCAGGTCCCTACTCAACCATACCAGTCTCTTGCCTTCCTTGCCCGATGTCTTGCTCTTGGGGATCTCCAGATCTTGCACTCCATGGACTTCATTAGAGATCTGTCAGTTCCGTTACACACCTTTGTTCTCAAGAGCAGTCTCTCAGGGCATCCCACTGACTATCTTCCTGAAGAGCTGGAATTCTGCTTTCCTAAACTTCAGGGGCCTAACTTTACTCCTCACTTGACTCATCATGTCCTTCAGGACTGCATGCTCCAGCAATATATGATCCCTGCATCTCAGGCTGCCTCCAATCTTGATATCCCCAATTAGCTCACTTAACATTGTAATCCAACAGATGCAGTAGCACGTTCCCCCTGGTAGCGCTATTTATTACTTGGTTCAGGGAGTTATCCTCCATACATTGTAGGAGTCTCCTGGATTGCCTGCAGCTCACCCACCATAATCATGGCTATACAGTAAATTTATAAGCACTGCCTGTTTTCCTCATATATGGGGATAGCTGTTAAAGTTCTTATTTACCTGAGGGCTAGAATTTCAAATGCTCAGGGCCACCCCTCCATGTACAGCTCATGTCAAAATGTGATAAAAGGTTTTCCTTCGGTTCTCTGTCTTTTCTGTCCTCAAAATAAGTAACAGTTAAAATTTTTCCATTTTTCCAAAAATGTAATATTTAAACAATGTAGAACTTGCAAATCTGAAATTTCAGATGATAATTTTGTCAATGATCATTACATATCCACAGCCACAAATTTTCTTCCTTCGTGACATCAATATTTACAGCTGCCTCTTTGATAATGTAATGGTTCCTAATTATAATCTTCTTTATAGTTTTCATATCCTGTTTGACTTCTGAGTAGTCACTGTCATAGTAAATGTGAAATATTGTGATTCAACATCCTTTTTGTGAGGAAAGTTCACCAAATTATTTTCATCTCAAATTTCATTGTAAATAGTTGAATTTTCTTTCTACACATATATCAAATGTTTCTTTCATATCTGATTTTAAAACAATTTTAAATTTGATCTTTATAATCAATCTACACTCTTATACTGTTTTACATTAATTTTAATTTCTTTTTTTGTACAGTTTCCTAAACCTTCTAGCTTCATGTTACTGTATTTTTTGTAGTATATAGTCAGACTTAGCAGCTATTATAGCATGGGATAAGAGTCAAAGTCCCAGGGGGATCCATTTCTGGATTGTCTTTCAGTATTATTACAGACAAGCACAGAGAGCTCAGTTCTTATTGTAATGGACCCTATAAAGGATGCAAGGTAAACACTAACAAATGATTAATAATCATAGATGAAGTTAGATACAGCGTGGAAACTAAATCAAGACATAAAGATAGGTATAGACTTCAATGACTAGACCTATAAATAGAAGCCACATCCTTTCAGATGTTGATAAATTGAAAATCTGGCTTTTAAAGAAAGAGTTAGAGATCATGGATTGATAGCTTTTGTTGTGTTGTAAGTTGAATAGAGAAAGGAAACACAAAATTATTACATACACTTTATTGATTAAAAATTAACTGTTAACTTGCTTAGAGGACACAAATATGACAGTGATAATTGATCATTTAAGTAAAGATAGAACTACCAATTTAGTAGTTCATATGTCTAAAGCAACAGTACTATATTGAGAACGAACAAGCAATCATTTCCAAAAACATATATGAAAGATTCATTTTCTGTTTCAGCAGCAATTTTTTTTTTTTTCGTTTTAAAACTGTAAGCTATCTTGGGCAAAATACATGCCCATTCAAATAAGAACACGATCCCTCAATATCTTCTGTTTCCCTGCCTTGTAATTCTAGCAGGAAATGAAGTATTTTTATTTTTTTTTTAATTAACAAACCATACTTTATGCATATGCCTACTAATACCCCTGTGACTGTTGCATAGCAAAAGCCATCCTCACTTACCTGGAGTGTGTTTCTAACACTGTTTTCAGTGTTTGACTACAAGGTAAGTTACTGATTGTGTATCAACAAAGGAATGGGTATAGATAAATGGTGAAAATTATGGTGTCCTGGATCACTGACTGATTACATCACTAAGTGCCAAAGAGACTTATAAGATATTAAAATTATTTCTACCATAAATCCTAACAAATATCAAGCACAACATAAGGGGATTCACCAGAGAATGGATGCATTCATGACTTACAGTGGCTAATGTCAAATTAAATTTTTTTTTTCCCTAACTTGTGGTAGGGCCAGGTCTAGGTCTGATTGTATGTGATTGATTGACATATCAATCAGTTCAAGGAATAAATCAGTTTGGAAAACAGATTTTTTAAGACCAACATCAAATAAATTATTATTTAGGATAGAAATTTCCCACAATGAGATGATTTTCACTATTTTAGAAAGAGTGAAGAAGGACCAACAGGACATCCCTGGATCCACAATGGTGTCTTATCATCTGCTTGACCTCTCCCTCTCTCTCTCCCCCCACCTCTCTCTCTCCCTCTCTTCTTTTCTCTTTCTTTCTATCTCTCTGCCTCACATCTACCAGTAAATAAAATCTATATTGTTGACTTCCACACATGGTCTTGTTTGCACCATGATTCAGGCAGAGACATCTCTCACTAATAGGATCATAACAATCTGTAACTCAGTTTTGGTTTAACATTTTTTCTGATCTTCTTTTTCTGCATTCATGTGTGTAGAGTTGAAAAATATTAAGAAAAAGATCCTATTTAATTTGCACTACTCCATGAAAGTTCCATTCTTATTGCAACAGTGCCAAAGACAATACAAAACTAATTGTCTGGTTGTGATGTTGAGAAAACAAATGATAGATGAATAACATATGAAATTGAATGCATCAAATAAAATTGTTATTAACAGTGGAAAATTGGAACATTTTGTGAAAAATAAAATGTTTTCCATGACCTGTTGTAAGTCGTGTGAAATAATATCTGGGAAACTGTGGGTAGGAAAGAGTCATAGTAGTGAAGTGGTGACATAAAGAATAAGAAAAAATATTTCTGCCATAACAGAACCAGTATTACTGAGGTAAGAGTTGGTAGAAACACTTAAGTAAAAGAAATAAAATCCTAACTAATTGAAACGTGCAAAAATACTTTAAAATTGGCAACAGATGGTATGAAGGGAGAAGGAAAACGGAAGAAAAATTAAGAGATCAGTAAGGTTGAAAAAATATAAACACATGCAGTGGTCCTCATATGTTCTTTCTTTTCCCATTTTATAAAGGTGACTGCTGTTTTCAAACCATCACAAATTCACAATTAAGCAGGGCACAAATGTGTAGACAACGGGTTAAAAATAACTCACTTCTTCATACGATTCAGCCATACACCTACAGTAGCACAGTTATAAGATGGATGTCTGAAAGTAAGAAGGGAAGTGGGTGGTGAGAAAATAGAAAAGGAAGAGCTGATGCTGAGCAAGATCAGGATGCACGATTCTTGGTAAAAGTAGTATCAGTGGGAAAGAGTGAAGTCTGCTGGAGGGAGGTTTTAATAGCTTCTTGTGGAACTAAAGAAAATTGACAGATCGGCACAGCTGAGAACTTACATGGAGCTATGTAGCCTGATATGCTTTATATGTTCTAATATACACACAAATATTTTTGTTGTGAAGTATATTACTGCCTCAAATATTCTGTGCTGAAATATTTCCAGCTTATTTGTCAGAGCTGTGTAATCATTTTGGCAAATAGCAGAGCTCAGTCTCTAATGATGACAGCAATCTGTCATCATTAGGATTTCACAGTGTGGAAGAATATATTTTACAATCTGTTTTTCTGAATCGCTACACATTCTCTATTTTACAGAACTTTCTTTGGCACCATCCATTCGCAGTTAAAATCTGTGTGCAAAAAAAAAAGATGTTCCTGTTAAAAAGTTAATTACAGCACCCCAAAAGGAGACATAAAATGAAGAAAAACCCCAAAACCTCTGTCTGTTCGCATTCCTTCATATTTGGAATTAGCAGTTTAAAACAGAAGATTTATTGAAAAATTAATAATGACTGTTTATGAAAACTATTAGGATATCCTAACGACAGCTGAAACAATCTCATTGACAGCACTGTTACTCTGCTATATATACACGGGTTTTCTCCTGTTTTGACTGTATCTTCTGATCACGTACTTACAGATGTTTGCAGAATTCCAAAAGCTAGAGGGAAAGTAAGTGACAGAATAACTGTTTTAAGAATATTGTGGTCAAAATTCTTCTGCAAGCTCTGTAAGAGAATAAATGAAATAAAAAGAAAACGTTAATGGAAATTAAAATGTGGTTTACCCTCTTCTAAGGTGTAGTAGTTTCTGCATATAATTCTCTTTTCTATTTTTCTTTATGTGAAATTATAAATTTGTCAGGGGAGACCTTCTTGCAGTTTTCAACATCCTCGTGAGGGAAGCGGAGGGGCAGGTACTGATCTCTTCATTCTCATGGCCAGTGACAGGACTTAAGGGAATGGCATGGAGCTGAGTCAGGGGAGGTTTAGGCTGGATATCAGGAAAAGGTTTTTCACTCAAAGAGTGGCTGAGCACTGAGACAGGCTCCCCAGGGAAGTAGTCAGAGCACCAGGCTGACAGAGTTCCAGAAGCATTTGGACAATGCTCTCAGGCACATGGTGTGATTTTTGGGGTGTCCTGTGCAGGCACAGGAGTTGGACTCAACGATCCTGATGAATCCTTTCCAACTCAGCACATTCTATGATCCTATGGCTGTTCTTATTTAATGCTATATTTAATCAGGTAGGTGTTGAATCTGAAATGTGTAGCGACACATACTGATGGTAGGATTTTTCAGTCTTTGTTCTGTTTTATTGTAATGGTTTGTACAAAATACTTGTATTCATATTTGCAACGAAACTTCTGGAAATAGCAAGATGGATCCCTGTGTCTTTTAGCTCTGTCATAACAAGCAGAAAGAACTACTTTATCACAGTACTTGTACGTAAGCATGGGCAGAAACTAACCCAAAATGCAACACTGTATTAATGTAGATTTTAAGATTTTTAACACTCCCTATGTAAGCAAGTTGGCAACCACAGTGTCTTCTCTTTCTTCACAATTTTCTTTACAAGCTTACAGTGCAAATCTTAGACAATCTTAGACAATATTGTCCCATCAAAAGGCTTCCAAACAGTAGGCAAGACTTGAATTGAGCTTGATAGGCTAAAATATATATACAAGCATATCTTTACATTTGCATACCTTTACAAAAGTTAAAAGTTACAAAAGTTTCCATGAGAAGTATACATGTTCTTTAACATGTTTAGAATTTTCCTGTAAAATGAGATATTTTGGGCTAGTCAGCTCACTTCCTCATAAACCAAATCCTCAGGAGGAAACAAATTTAACCCAGGTAAATGTTTCAACCACAGAACAGAAGTCTGTTTTCTTGCTCCCTTTTTGTCTCTAAAGGAAGGCCTGAAAATTAGTTCATTGAATACTGAAATGAATGCAGGAAACTCATTTCCACTGATACTCTAAGTTAGACAACCAGGAGAATCTTAATCTTTAATGATTCTCAAACCTTGCTTCAGAAAACATATAGATATACTAATGTGTCTATAGTTCATCTAAAATCATCTGCTTTTTGAAGCAAGGTGTTCACTATGTTCTCCTGTAGGAAAAAATAAAGACACTGGTTTTTGTTCAAGTCTCTTCTTTATGTTCTGACTTAGTAAAATACTAGCAACAAATACATCATTCATTCTATATTCCAAAGCCAAAAACCCCTATTTAGTCAGCATGACAGCCCTTCTCCATTAAGAAAAAAGTGTTTAATGAAAGAAAAAATTGGTTGTCTTATGAGGTTTTCATTAATTACTAGACTTCTAGAAGATGCAAGTTTATTTTCTCTGTGTCTGAAAATATCCAGCTCATAATTTATCTCCCAAAACACTGGTCAAACTATCTAGTTAACTAGTTTACAGACTATTTTCCACAAATTAGTGAGCTATTTGACTAGTCATATTGAAAGGGGAAGGTATAAAACAGTGGGTTAGGGTGCTTGTTAAGGGAAAAAGTCCTGACATTAGTCACTGTTATCAACATTAGTTATAAAATACGGAAATAGTCCAGGCAACATTTTTAGCATGGAGATAAGAAAAGCTTTCATCCCAAAAGACCCCTCCTGTAGTCTTATGGAATAAGATAAATACCTTATGGCAAGAAAAAGGAAGTGATTTTTTATCTCTTAATGTCATGAAAAGGAACCTAAATTGCCTGTAAGTGGGAGATATGATGGCCAGCAATGATTGCAGGCATCTGTCTTCAGACTATGTACTAATGATTCTGTTACTCTGAGAAAAACATGCAAACTCTTATTTAATGAACCATGTTATCATCTGCCATGTTAACTAGCCATATGTACATTTTGGTGTTTGATTCAGAGCACCTGGAGACTTAATTCTCTGATTACAGCTATTACAGTTTAATGTAGCCTTTAGGGGTGTGTGACTATGGGTGGGGTTCACCCTGGCTGGATGCCAGGTGCCCACAAAGCTGCTCTATCACTCCCCTTCACAGATGGACATGGGAGAGAAAATATAACGAAAGGCTTGTGGGTTGAGGTAAAGGACAGGGAGATCACTCACTGATTGCCATCACAGGCAAAACAAACTCAGCTTGGGGAAATTAGTTCAATTTATTAAGGGTAAAATTGAAGTAGGATAACATTGAATAAAAACTAAAACTTAAACCTTCTCCACCACTACTCCCTTGCTCCCAGGCTCAACTTCACTCCAGATTTGCCTACCCTCTTCCCCTGCAGAGGCACAGGGAGACGAAGTTCCAGTCAGATCATTGCATATTGTTTCTGCCACTCTTGCCTTCCTGCTTTCCACCCCTGCTCCATGGGAGCGTGGGATTCCTCCCATGAGGTGCAGTTCTTCAGAAACAGGCTGCTCCAACATGAGTCCCCCGCAGGGTCACAAATCCTGCCAGCAAACCTGCTCTAGTGTGGGCATCCACCTGCTCCATTGTGGGGTCCCCCATGGCTTCAGGTGGATCTCTGCTCTGCAGTTAACCTATCTTGGGAGGTCAGGGGACAGCCTGCCCCACTATGGTCTTCACCACAGGCTGCAGGGAAATCTCTTCTCTGATAGCTGCAGCACCTCCCCCTCCTACTTCTTCATTGACCTTGGTGCCTGCAGGTCTGTTTCTCTCACATATTCACACTCTGTTCTCCAGCTGAAATAATGCAGTTTTTTCTCCTCTTCTTAAGTTTATTATACCAGTGCCACTACCACCATCACTGATTGCTTAGGCCAGCTGTAGGTCTATCATGGAGTTGTTTGGCATTGGCTCTGTTGGTCATGGGATAAGATTCTGACATTTTTGCAGAAAACAAACCCCTGTACCCACCTTCCACACACTGCTACTAAAATATTGCCTTGAAAACCCAACACTAACTATTCTATCCCAGTCAGTTAATAAAAACGAAAAAAAAAACAAACAAAGAAAAAAACCTCCAAAAAACCCAGAAAAAATTAAAATTAATATCTTAAAAAAATTGGCAAGATTAGATTTCTTAGGGAGTGTGAGCCTGTTAGCATGCATTCAGTTATATTATCTTCAAAATCAGGAGTTCTGAGATTTATTGATGGAATGCCTCCTTTGTCAGTTGTGATTGGGACTGGGAATGAGCAAAATGCCAGACTGGACAATCCCCAGAACCACATGGAACACAACTACAAGAATCTAAAATCAGATAGTCAGGTTCTTAAGTTTAAGCATGTCTTAATTCAGAATTTCTCTTTGGACTGCAGTATTATATTTAGTTGCTGAAGTTCTGATAACAACCTGGTACCAGCAGTACCTGGGAGTCCAGTAGTCCCATCAGAGAGAGGAAAGCCAGCAAAGTGCCTGGACTTGTTGACTGATAGGACTGCATTGAAATAACTGTGATCTACTCCTGATGCAAAAGATTACACAAGTATTTGCAGCCTATTTATACTAGATACCATTCATGTAACAGAAACCCAAGAAGCGTCATAGCGTGCTCAGAAAATGGGATTTAAATGAGTGACAAATGCTCTCACAGTCAGATGGGGCCAGGGAAGACTGACAGCATGAGTGAATAAGTTACAAGCTACAGGTGATTGCCACTGAGAATTAATTTCCCTCTTCATTAAGCTCCTTATACACAGGGCCAAGGGAACTAAGATGGCATCATCCTCAATGAAGCAGGAAATTGAGTAATCCTAGTCAGTCTTCTTCTAAATAAACCTTTCTATTGGGAACTGGCTGCATAAAGCAACTAGTTTACTTTCCTCTTGCCTCAGCCTTTTTCTGCTTAATACCTTTGAGAATAGAGGTCAATGTCTTGTAAACAAAATTTTTAAAAAGTAAAGAGGATTATGATAATAGAGTATCAATGAAAGAGATGTCAAAAGCCCCCACAAAATGCCTCAATTATAAAGTGTTCAGACTAGGGTCACAGATATCTTACTCTTCAAGGTAATATTTAAGGGCACTATCAGAAAGACATTCTGGCAATAATATTCCTATAAGAGGACAGATCTCTACTGGGGAATGTAACTCCCACAAAGAAAAACTTTCAAGAAAGATGTGGAAGTTATGGTGGGTACTAGTTTAGTCTGAGATTACACTGCTACGGTACTAGCATGTTACAGTGTTCCTTTATGTCTGGCAAACCTGATATTGCTTAGTTTTCAACTGAAATTTTCTTGAAAGTTTATAAATATTTTTAAAAAGACAAGATGTTCAGCTAATAACACAGCTGAAGGCTATCAAAATAAAAGTTGCCCCTTCAAAAATGCGAATCAAAAACAGTGATTCTGGATACTGAGAAAATCTGCTAGTCATAGAGTACTTTACACTAAAAGATGTAGAAGTGCACTATCTTAAAAACAAACAAACAAACCTTTATGAAATGACCAGTTTCTGATTGATCTCAGTTCACTCAATTTCCCCAGAGAGCTAAAAAGATTCCTCAAAGTGTGTAAAGAATCCTGAGAATTAGGTGCCAAAGATTTGTGTTCTCTCTGACAATCCGAACTTCTGCACAGTGAACTTCAGCTGACATTACCATTGATTTCGGTGTCTCAGAGACATGGCAGAGACTTTTGGAGCAGTGTGGATGGGTCAGCACAGATCTGCAATGAAACATACTTAGCCATCTGGCCTACCTTCTGGAAATCTCTTCCCTTAGCCTGGCATGGGCTGAATAAATATCTTCATTTATAATAATTTCCATAATGACTTAGAATGTTGACAGTGAATACTCATTATATTTCTCTCTATATGACCCAGCTAACATAACCCCCTAAGACCATATACAGTTCCACTTTCCTATTTTAGTTTTTATTCTAAATAATGTCTCTGTAATTGACAGCAATTAGTTCTGATTTAATTATTTAATATTTTTAGAGTGCTAACTACCCACTCTGGCCAACATGCTCCAGATTTTTTAAAAAATATGTATATCAGGGCTTCAATACAAGTTATAAATAAAGTCCAAATTTGTAAACCAAAAAGGTTCCCAAATTTGTCACTCTGTTGATCCAACTTCAGCTTCAGACACTAAGTAAAAATATTTTTTTAATTCTGTAATGTGTGCTCCTCCTCAAAAAACCCCACAATACCACCAAAAAATGGAATGAAGAGATGTGAATTTTACAGTCCCTATCTATTTTCTTCTCAATAGGTTGTCATTAGGTTGTGAAGAAAAAAAATCTATCACTTTTTTTTTCCTTGTTTTTTGCAAGGTAAATAAAAAACTCCTGTCAATATACTAAGCTTAGCCCTCTAGCTGAAGAAAACTGATGTCTATGTTGTTAGTTAAGAATGGTATTTGCCAGTTCAGCGCTCCCACTGAATCCATGTGCTTCTTGCTCATTCCCTACTCCCCCTCTGTCCCTGTCCCTGGAGAGGCGAATTGGAGACACAAAAGGCAAAGATCACAGGGTGAGATGGAACAATTTACTTGAAAGAGCAATGAGATAAGAAAACAAACAGTAACAACAACAATACTAATGGCACAGGGTACAAGAAACAGGCAAGTGATTCATACACAACAATACCCAACTGCTCCCTCTGCCACCCTCCAGTAAATGGGAAGGGACTCCCTTCTCCCTGTCCTTGGCAATGATCAATACTGTGAGGTGGTTTGGGTCCTAGACATGCTTCCCGCTGTGAGCTGCTGCAAAACTTAACCCTGTCCTCACCAGAACCACGGCACTTTAATAAGAATTTCACAGGGGGGTTTCCTGACGTCAAAAGAGAAAAAAATATGCTTCTGTGCAGGATTTTAAAACATGTTTTGTAACACTTCGTATTTAATAACTTGAAATCATGTTATTGACTGAACTCACCTATACCCTTTATTTATTGTACTTCTACAGAAAAATTTACAGTAAAGATAAGAAATAGTATTCTAATGTTAAATATTAACAAAAACAACAATAGTGTGAAGTGTCTTCCAAATAGCTTCTTACCTCATAGATATTTGAATGTCAGTCACATGTTACCAAAACAGGTAAAATAAAACTCCTTAACACCAGTGTAGCAGGCATTCTTATTCAGTGCTGGATGCATGGGTAATATTTTTAAGCCTATCTTGCATACCAAGTATAGAAAAGGTCATGTTTATGTACCGTATTTTGTATACATATTTGCTGGTTTCTCTGGAAAACACATACAGATAATAACCATTTCCCCAAAATCATTAACATATTTTCCCTCCCACTGATGCATGCAACCCCTCTCCCAGGGGTTCCTCTGGTTATCCTTGGTTGTCAACCCCAAAGTTATACCTGGTAGCTTGATGAACTCAGTGTTACTTCCCAAATGAAGAAGTGAATTGGCGTTACTAGACCAGTTCATTATTTTGTATCCTCTTCTTGGTTGATGTTTAACATAGTTTTGCAGAATGAGCATTGTGAGGTTCCATAGGCTCCTGGCTTATCAGAATAAGCTTATCAGCTCTCCACCAGCTGAGCAAAATACTTCATCTGGCAACTACAGGGGTTGTTTTCCTTGGCAAAGGAGATTCTGAGTACTGATAGCAGGTAGTTGTTGTAAATTCCCTAACTTCATGATGAAGATTACAGTATTATGATTGTCATCTAACATAGTAGTCACCATTTCTTGCCTAGACATAAAGCATAGATGACATATAGAAAAATTAGAAAAACCTCTCTATTCTATATAATCAGGGAATTAATAGTTTCAAATTCCAATAACTATTTTTTATTATACTTGATTTTTTAAAAGTTTTATTTTTAGTTTTAGGAAATTGTTTTTCTTTGCTCCATTGCAATAACATGATGATACAATGTAGAAAGCTAACTGCATTTTGCGAAGATTATAACAAACATAGTATTTCTATGTGCTTCAATCTTGAAAATCTATTTCAAAATTTAAGTTAACTACTTTCTTTTTTCAAAAACGGCAATGATATTCTCAATTTTATTAAAAGGAGGGGTGTTTTAATTTTGGGAGAGAGACGATACTGGACAGTTTAATTTTTCAGAAAAAGTCCTGTTTATTTTGTTGACTGTTAGTCTCAAAAATATGTAAAATTTTCCTTTCTGTTCTCATCCAGAAACTGTAAAGTTTTAACAGGAATTTTATTGTCTTGTAGGGTAAGTTTTGGACTGGACTTCCAGACTCTAAGTTTCTCAATAAAAATCATATGTTATTATTATTCAATAAATGTCCTCTCTTTATGTGGTAATTGCAAAATAAACAGTTTATATTATGCAGGTGATTCAAGTAATGTTGACAAATTGAGTTTTATTTTAACTGTATGAACAAGAGATTCCCATCTTTTTGATCTCTCCTCAACGGAAACCTGCATGTCTGACTATACAAATTGAAATCAATGGAAAGATTTTCAACTATTTCAATTTATACTAAAACCAGTATTTCAAATACACTGTAAATAACCTGGCAAATAATATTAGCAATGGAAACAGGAAAAAACTATGTACTTGAGCGTATTAAAACACGGAAAAAAGATATTTGTGCCTTCAAAAGTGACTAAAAACTGTCTCACTGATCAGTATCAAAAAGGCTTTCTCTTCTCCTAGTAATTGCTGATGCTAGGTTTGATACATTTGCTAAAAAAAGTTTGTTTAAAATCAGGATCCTGGATGACCTGTAAGCAGTACAGACATATTTAAACACAGATTTTATTTAGATTATTTTGAAAGTAGCTCATATAATGTGATACTTCATCATTGGTGTAAGCAAGTTAAGATTTGCTTTTTTATGTAAGTACTTTACCCAGGAATCCAAATATAAAGTTGGTGATCATTCATTTAATTTTTTTTTCTCAGATTTTCTAAATATATTCACTAACAAAAATAATCCTTTGGATGTAACGAATATTTAGGTGATACCAAAAAATCTGTACTTCATTAATTCTGAGATTTATTTAATATGGAGTTCTTGAATTCATGTGTTCAGGAATATTATGGTATCTCATTAGAATGACCAGCTAACTCATTTAGACATCACTTCCTCCCCAAAAACTAGTTTGAATCTATATATCAAATTATTAAGGATAACTCCAGAGGAAGTAAGAAGTACTGGTTAGACGATATCTGCTGGCACTAACGTAGGAGGATACAGTTTCATATGATATCTTTAACTATTCAAAAAATGAAATAAACTCAGTTTTCTTTGATTCTGGAATTTTTTGCTGCTAATATGTATAATAAAATATTCCAGTTTTAGACAGGCACTCTCACATATCTGTCTGGCTTCCAGCAACTAACTTCTCAACTGTCTTACTGCATACAAAACTAATGCTCTTATTCAAGATCATATTCATGGTTTCATAATTCTCTTCAAGACACTTCCAGAATAAAAATTAATGTAACCTAGGAGTCTCTCATTCTTACTCAAACCCACAGAAACACATATCTGTTTTAATAACAGCAGACTTGAGTAGAGAGGAAAAGAAAGGAAGAATAAAGTATTTTAAATCAAATGCAAAGTTCTGGTCATACTGACCTTCAAGAATTTGAATGTAGTTACACAGTCAGGGTGACACATTCACAGTATTATGGAACAGTCAGCAGCAAACTAATCTTATTTGTGTAGTTTAAAATATGAACAAACTGGCACATTCACAACTAAACTGACATGATTGATTGCCACATGGTTTTGAAGTTGGGCATATCCCAAGTTATGCTTAATCTAATGCCATCCGAATATATGGGTTTTGAGGAAGATAAACAGCAGTCTTTTTTTTTTTCTTTCTTACTTAAGAAAATGGAAAGAAACTCAACATAACAGAAACATATAGATAGAAACCAAAATGTTCAAAAAGGATGAAGAAATTTTGAAGATCTACAGAGGGGAGCCCTTGCTGAAATTAACCAGTGATATGAACTAGGGCAAAAGAAACAGGAAGATGTTCCAATATATTACATATAATTTATTATGAGATATATGTCTATCTAGCTTAAATAAAGCAAAATATTAAACTTTGTCCTCTGCTAGGCTGTTGACTACATTTAAATGTCTCCAATTTAAAAGCAAAAAAAATCAACAAAATTAAGAATGAAAACACTCAAAAAGCTTGTTTGCAGTTTTGGTGGGAAGGGAATATTATTTCTGATCTAACACCATTCATTTTTCTGGCCAATTGTGTAGATTTGGAAGTTCCTACACAGTCTCAAATATAAACACCTCACAGTTCCCAACTAAATGTTCATTTAAATACAATGCAGAAAACATCACAAATGAAATTTGAAACTTTTTTCCTACCTTTCAGATCAAAGTGATTACGAAGTTTTTTATATTTACTGTTTTTTTAAATTATCTAAATGCAGAATTTCATCATAATGGTAAGATTTTTAATTCTACACATGCTTATAGCCATGAAATATCTCATATTCCACCACAGATATTTTCTTAATCTTTGTAGCTGAGCTCTTCAGGGCTTGAGAGGAATGGCAGGCTGTCCATTCTTTTACAGAGCCTTCAGATGCTATGGGTAACTTGGTAGTCTAGAATCACAGGTAATACTTTTATATCCAGACAATATTTGATTAACTGATCATTCTCTGCTAGTGAAGTAGAAGTCTTTAACCTTTATATTTTATGATACATATCTCTTAGACATCATATAAAATGTCTTATGAAACAATTTGCACTTACTTCTTGTAGCAATCTTTTCCTAGCTAGTTCAGAAAATTCAAGTAAAAAATGTAAGAATATTTAATCATCCTTTTACCAAACTGGTAAGAATGCCAGTTAAAAGTATTAAAAGTATAATAACAGTTAAAGACAATTAACTGTAGGATATATATCACTTTAGGTGATGATAGCTTATCTTGTGCATCTATAAAACGCTCTTGTGGACTACACACCTTAATTGCCGAGAATTTTAGAGTACATGGAGTGTTTTTTACTAGGTATCCAAGCATCTACAGACTATTTGAATCGTTTAGTAGCTGAAGGATCATCATTTCCAGTGCTAATTCTTTGGCATGTCATTTGAAGAAACAGAAGGGAAATTACCAGATTATGAGGGAAAATCAGAAATATATAAACTGAAAAATAGACCCCAATATTTTGACAAAAAGAAAGACATTTCAGAGGAATGATCAATTGCCACATTAATGGTTTCTCTTATTTTTTCTTAGATATGGGAAAAAAATTAACATCCTTTTATCCATGCAATTATGCAAATGACATAATGGTATTGTATTTTGAAGTCCAACATCTGAATGCAAATATATGATAAGACAGATGTGAATAAATGATGTTTGAAAAGTTCTGGTAAGTGCTTTGTATGAATTCAGTTGCATTCTGTAAGTGGTATGAAGGAAAAAAAAAGATTTAAACTGTGAATAGTAATAAATAAGAGTACTTACATTGGATTATCTTGTGACTAAATATACCGTAAATCTGTTGCTTACATTGATTGAGCCATGAATGTCTGTCATCATAAATGAGCCCATAAAAAATACTTCACACATTAAGAATAAATTACTCACTGATTAAACAGTTGCCACACTTTAGGCACCATTTCCTTCACTTAATTCAAATATTTCACAAATACAAATCTGCCATCAGCTTTAGAAGACAAAGTGACTTCTTATATTGAGTTAGCTGTGCAAAGAATTTGCCATAGTGCATAATTTAGCTTGGATCTCATTGAAAAATATGCATAAGTAGGAACCTTGCGCTTTCTCCTAACAAAACCCAATGCTTTGTGCTTACAGAAGGTATAGTATTTAATTAAAAATACATGGTAGTCTCTGAAAATGAAATAAATAGTTTAAGAACAACTCTTGTGCTTAAACCTTTTAATGGCATTCAGCAAAAACTCAGCGGTGATACCAGAACATAGAATCACAGAACAGTTTGCATTGGAAAGGACTTCTGAAGGCCATTTAATTGAAGCCTGTGCTCAGGGAGAATTAAATAAGGGTGGTCAATGGTGGTCAATGCTTTTCCCAGTCAAGGTCTGAATACCTTAAGGATAGAGACTCATAGCTTCATACCTTTCTGAGATTCTCTTTCATTATTTGACCAGTCTTGATATCAAGCCCCTCCAGATTTAAACCCTTCAATATTTGAATCAAACCTTGCAATTTTTTTTAGTTGTTAGTAAGTAGCTGTAGCTGGACAGGTATGATTAAGCAATTATATTGTGAATGTTTCATGCTTGGATAATCTTTTTTTTTTTTTTTTTTTTAAGGAAACGAGAAGACAATCCCAAAATGAATGGGCTGTCTGGACGATAGTCACCAGCAGTGAAGCCAGAAGAACTGAGCAGTACCTGGTGGAAAAGTAATTCCTACAGTGGGCAGTAGTGACCACTGATTCATTGACCACCTACTCAAAACAGACCTCAGACTCAGATGGCGGGAAGGACTGCACCTGTAGACTAATCGGCATGAGAAGCAAGGTATACAACTAGCAAATATGTTCATAGTCCTATTTATAGAAAGAAACTTAGTTTTTTCTGTAAGTGAGTTGCATAGGTCTCCTTCTGAATCCATATATCCACATATGAAAAAAGATCTGACAAATTATAGACAGTGTTATAGGTAGTTATTGGGCATTTTAATTTTAAATTCTGAAATTTCCATGATGCTTTTCTTAAAATACATCAAACAGAACTATATAGTAATAAATCATCAAACAAATCTTTTAAAAATATTCAGTTTGTTGAAAAACTACTATACTTGACGAATAATGCATAAACATTTTATCTCAGAAAACTTACCAAATAAGACATGGAAAATCTTGTCAAAGTATTTAAAAAAGAAGTCAAACATTTTATTACACTATGAAAAGGAATTTTCCAATGGGTCTAAAACTGTCTATCTTGCTAATATACAGCTATCAATTACTAAACTCACTTACAGAAGTCATCATAATATATTTTGAAATTTATGGTTTGCTTTTATACCAAGCTATGAGTAAACTGGTAAGAAAAATATTTTGTGACATTAGCTATCCAAGTACTCTGTAAATTTGAATCTAGTTTTAATCCATGGGGCTAAGGGTGCAGACAAAACTAAGGAATGAGTTCAGAAAAAAATATAAATGTGAACAATTTCAATATTTTCTGTTTGAATTTCATTGCGTCCTTTTATTAGTCCTTAATTTCTAGAATCTTTGCTGAAAATAGAGAAGCCACTAGTTAACCGAGAAACAGCAAGGCAAAGCAAAAGAATAATTTCCCGATGCACTTGTGAATTATCACAATGTCACACTGAGAAATCATACCCTTGCAACTATCATTTCCTAGCATTGAAAAATAAAGAAATGTTTTAATGACTGTCATGTTCAATAGAAGTAAGAAAATAATTATTCTTTGATTTCTTCTGGTTAAAAACTAAGCAATATGAAAATTATTGTTTTAAAAGTTTTGCTAAAAATTCTAGATGATGTGAGCAAAGACATAGGAAGATCTGAAATGGTCTTTTTTTGCTGTAGCTCATATTAAATTTTGGTGCCCTACTCTCACATTTGTTTAATTCAATTAGAATTGAAATACAATTTTAAACCTTCCACAAATTTCTTGCACTGTGATCTGACTGCAGCCGTTTTATCTGATATTTCTACCTACAAATACTTTTTTTGTAAAAAAAAAAATCTTTAAATCTTTTGCTGTATATTTTAGGGCTGTTATAATTTTCAGCACTGTGAACTATCTTGTCCTAGTTCTGCCATTTAGAGAAGTGAACAACAAACTGTGGTCTTAGAGGAGATTTTTCAGGAGCACTTAAGTTGCTGGAGAACAGAAGAGAGTGTGAAAATTACTTG
Source organism: Orthonyx spaldingii (assembly GCA_013397795.1). Classification (NCBI taxonomy): domain Eukaryota; kingdom Metazoa; phylum Chordata; class Aves; order Passeriformes; family Orthonychidae; genus Orthonyx; species Orthonyx spaldingii. Next base: position 1,620,319 of record VZTJ01003246.1, read on the forward strand.
GATTGAATTCAAGAAAGTATTTTTTAAAAAGTAAAAGAACTTTATGATCCATTTAGTCATTTTTCTTTATAAATGTGTCACTATTATATTTTAGGCCTGAACTCTGAAGTAAATGTTATCAACACAGCTGGACTGAGTTATCCATCCATTTCACCTCAATTGATGATCTGACCCTGTCATTTAGATATCTATTTGTTCTCATTTATCTATAAAGTATTTTGAAATAACTAAATGACATTCACCTCAGACTCTGGCAGAATTCCTGTGGCTGATTTTTAGATTAGATTTTTCCTAAATTATCAGATTTAATTCTCTCAGTTTCAGAAATTGGTTATGTTCCTAAGAAGAAAGTAGGCTTAGGAACTGATATCTCAGTTATCAAGAAAGCAAGGTTGATATCCTTCCTTCAGGATGTTTATATTTTTAACTAAATGGGCTTGAAATAGTTTGAATTTTCACTGAAATTTAAGACACATCTATTCTGATACACTGTGCAAGCAAACTTCTGTGATAGAAAACTACATGGTCAATTCTGGGTTCTCAAAGAAGTTTCAGGCAGCAAAAACTAAATTTCCAAGTCCAGGAGACATACAGTAGATTATGCTAGGTTACTGTCAGTCAAGAACAAAGATGATGTCAGGTAAATATAGCACTAAGAAAGAGCTGGATTAAAATTTTCCCCTCAGGCATTCTGGATCCAGTGCCTTCTCCTGTCTGACAAGATAATGCATTAAAGGAGGGAAAGTATTGGATTTTTATGACAAAGTGCAACTAAAACTCCTTTCTTTGATAACTGTCCAGTTGCATGTATTACTGATATGCATATGCATGACTCCCCAAAGTTAGGTATAACATAATTAATAGAATTATGTTTTTGGCAAAACACATGAGGCACCATTTATCTTGGGGAGCTCCCCATTACGAGTCTGACAGCTTTATAGTTCTGTTGGGAAATGAAGTATAACATCAGGTTACTAAGCAACTCCACAGCTTTTTAAAAGTACTTCTTGGAACTCACTTGTTTCTCCTAATTGATTCAGTCCACATCATTTTGAACATAAATGGGACATCATGTTTAGAAATATGCTGCATAACTACTTTTAGCTAACATGTCTTGCTACCTCTGCATATCTAAATCAAGCTCTGGCATATAAATGTCATATTGAAAGCAAATTTTATCTTCTTCCTGAGTTGCATTGACATTTAATATATATAAATTATTTTGACAGTTCAAGCTAGTCTCTGAAGTTGTCTGCCAACTGTCAGAAAATAACATAAAAGTCTAAGTAGCAATTTCATTGTTCAAGTTTTATATAGAATAAAGTTTTAATTAGTCAATCTAACTTCTTTAGTGAATTCAGGTGCTATAATACATCAGAATTAATAGGAGAAATACCTCTGTACATTGTAATCGCATTGATATTTTTTTGAGTCACTAAACCTTTGAGCAAGATACCATCTCACATCATCTCTGAGTATTAGTGAAAAATGTACTGGCATATGACAACTTATGAAGAGTAAACTAGGCTTTATAATTCCTGACTTTTCTCCCCATTTTAGTGGAGGTGAATAACAAATAATGAAGCACAGTATAGAAAGGCTGACTTTGGTGTTCTTTCCTTCACCCAACCTACGTTTCTTTCTTTATATCCTTTCTTATTTTTCAAAAATTTTAATACTTTTGAAATTAATAAATACATGATTGGAAGAAAAAAAAAAAGAAACACAGACTGAGGATCAACTACCAACATGTGTTGCCTCTGGGTATTTTAAATCCTCCTTTTTCTATGTTGCTTAGGATTTTGTTGATTGGCTCCTTTTTTGCCTTCTACCTCCCAGTCTGCCATTTCCTGAAATATTTCTTTATTCATTTATTTATTCATTTTTAATTTTAATTTTCATTAATTATATGGGAGACAGCTTTCCTGCAACAGTGACTGGAAAAAAAGTCATTGTATCTTGATCATCACTTAAATGTGTATTCTTTTTACTGTGCTCTATCAATTGTAATATTGTTGAAGGCTTACATGTAAGATGAGCCCTTACTAATTTCATTCAGTAACTAACATCTTTCAAGGTTAAAGGTTTAAGTCATGAGTGAAAATATAAAACATATTTTAAAACTGCTGAAATTGCTTCCTTCACCTCTCAATGAAAGGTCCATTAAACTTATGAGAAATGCTTTTTGCTTACTGCAACTTATACAAGTTTCTGTCTTGTGGAAGTCATACATGCATCTTATATAAATTTATATATGCACCAGATTGTGAGATAACCCGTATAATGGGATAGACCTTTTTGCATGTCTCCTATATGGATAATTTATTGGCCCACTCTTAGTTTACCTTCAACTTGAGTCCCAACATTGTAGTACTCTGGTTTAGCATGAGTCCTCTTTCAGTGCTTTGCTGAGGAAGACCACTTCACAGTGTCTCTGCTGCTCCTGGGACCATATACTTGATAACTAGTGGGGAAACCTCCAATTTTGTGGCCTGTGGAAGAACTTAGTATCTTAGAAATGATGATGCCAGAATTGTGAGAGAATAGGAAGAAGGGATCATATAAGCAAATTTCACAGTGTGTGAGACTCAGTGTATGGGACATACTTTTAGTGAATGCCTTCTTTCTTCCCTGCATGTTTTTACCTCTAATAAGAAAACCACCCCCATATTTCTCCTTGCTTTCAAATTTTTCTAATCACTATCTTACACTTTCTTGTCTGCTGGAAGAGGAATGCTGTTAATTATTGTGCTTTGTGTATTATTATTGTGCATGCAATCAATGATAATCCAGTTAATTATTTATCAAGTACACACAAGATCTGGGTGGATGGAAATGGAAGATATGCCAGAAGAGGATGAGAAATTGTCCTATAGAGATACTCCAAAAAACTCCCGGCCTTTAGGTGAGCTTTGTGCCTCCCACTGAACTGGACCCAGGAATATTTATCTGTACCTATATCATCTCTATATCTATATCTATATCTATCTACCCATACATATAGCACTAATAGATCTCTGTTACTATACTTTCTGTTGCAACATACATTACTACCCTGTTAGCTCAGTTATTACCATCAGTTCTGAATCTGCTTTCCTATTTCTCCAACAAACCATAATATTCATTAATCTGGATCATGCAAATTCATATTGAATTCAGCCAGAACTATAGAACTGAATTGCTAAATTATTTGTGAATCTATGCTCATGAAAGTTCTTCATGAACTCCACCAGATTTATTGAGCTGAATTGGTTATAATGAGAAATTAAGCCCACCTGCACCCAGCTGCTCTGATCTCTAAGAACCAACTGGAATGCAAGAGGGTTTATTTTTCTGCCAAATTTCTATACCCTTGGCGCAACAAGGGGGAAGGTTCAAGATCTTGTTTACTACAGGACAGAAAGAGACCAAGGACCTGACACTGCCTTTTTTCCTGTGTGGCACCATGACAACTTATGGATTTCAGTTTTCATGAATACTTTTTTCTAACTTACTTCTCAATATGCAATTCTACAAAGTTGATACCATATAGTTAGCACTGATGACTGTAGCCCTTAGTGATTTTTAGTCGTTAAGGTCTCAGTGATCAGTCTTAAAAACTGTTTGATGAGAGATGTCAACCCCAAAGTGGGTTTGTCTTGTTTCTTCTCCAATTTCCCTTGTTTATATCTAATGCTTGCATGCTATTGTCTTTGATCCCCAAAGGGGGAGCGGAAGGTGATGTCTCATCTGCTCCCAGTACTGCTTATCTTGTTTTTCTTTTCTCTTGGTAGTCATTCTTGCATTTTCATTAGAATGTCCCTGCCTATTTTCAGCTCCTTGTGCTTATCTTGTTCTTAGTATGGCAATTTTTGTTTACTTTGGAGCCTTCTCTATAAAATTACACCTTTCTGACTTTTGGTGGTCACATCAGTCACTATTCACATAGCAAATATATGTCTGGCTATAAAATCACAGTGTTACAAAGTATTTATATGTTGTTAATTACACTATTTCAATACATGTAAATCCAAGATCAAGGCAGGCTATTATCAATGATATTCTGATTAGGACATTTAGTGTTTACAGGTGTCAGAAGCCTCTGCTTTGGCTACAGATAAGTTACTGGCAGAGGAATTATGCTAGCCAAAAGATAATTTTCATTTCTTTTAACATGTGTCCTTGTTAGGAAAGAATGCTTGTTGAAAAGTCATTTTACCAGTCAACTGAGGGATAGCTTCTGAACATATTTACAATGGTATAGAAAGACTTTACATTCCAGTATTGGTAATGGCAATGTATTATTTCAGAAAACCCTCAATGTTTTGTTCTTACAAATATCTCCAAGAAAATTATCTTTCCCCTGAAAAAAAAATGTTTTCATCCTATCAGGAACACTCAATGATTAGATGTTAGCAATATTTTTGTTTCAGTAGTGCTCACCTAACCCAGACAGATGGAAACAGTAGAAAATCAAATTTGAGTCATGTTGAAAACATGGCAGTATTTCATCTGGAGTACACAAACCATAAAGTGATACTATTTTAACTGCAAAGAACTGACAGAATTACTTCTTTAACCTTTAATAGATACTAAATCTATAGCACGCAGAGACAATATAACATGAAATTTCATTGCATTTTGCTTAAAAATCTGTAACAAAAAGAGGTCAACACTTCTCATCTAATTAAATGTGACTGGTGATACCTAAGTTTATATTGAGAGAAATTCAGTAGTAATATTTTGCTGGACACAGGAGAGGTGTGTCTTTGGCTTATTACAACTGATAATGTTTCAAGTATCTATCTTTTGATATAGCTATTCCAGCATCTTTATAGTATTTACCAGATTTTTGAGTTTACCATCTTCTAGATGAGCCTCAGGATTGTTCATGTTTTCCTGAGCATCACAGTTTAAGTTAATGAAGACTTCCCACTCACTATTCTAGTTAAACACCTTCACATAAGAGCTTTCTAAGTTTATCACAAATTCTTGACCATCAAAAATTCTTGATATACAGCTGGAGTGGACAGAGCAGAAGCAATGCAAGCAGAAAAACCTTTGAGGATCTGGATAATTGGCTGGTGAAGCTGCCACTTTATACACTTCTCCATTATCCCGGAGGAAAGAATTGTACAACATAATTTCCTTCCTAACCAAGAGAAAAATCAGGCTCCAAAGTTTTTCAAGGAAAAACCAAGTCTCCAAATCGAGAGAAACGAGGCCTTGAAACTGAGTCATTGCAATAACCTTCCTGGATATTAGCAGTGAGCTTGTCTTCCACTTCGCTCTTGGAGTCCATCCAGGGTTATCTTTATACAATTTAACACAGCTTCCTTACGTGTTCTTTCTTTTCACTAGTTCAGAGTCATTCAATTTTCTGCTTTTCTTTGTTATCTCTAAACCCATCTCACTGAGCTCATTCACAAGGCTGCCTTCACTGTATCATGCTGTGTCTGAACTCTTCCATGTCACTTTTTATTCTAGAGCTGCAGACAATTGAGTCTGATTCTACTATAATGTGATTCCTATAAACAAAAGTTTAATTAACACAAGATAGTGGTTATTTAGCCACTACACAATTTTAACCGCAGCTGAAAGAAGTGAAAGTAAGCTTAGTACAAGGCAGTCATAGCACTTTCAAGTAAATATAAAATCAGTGGGTTTTTACCAGCAATGAAAAAAATGTTCTGGTCTAAAATGGTGTATTGGGTTTGCATGGCCAGGTTTTGTCGGCTGGGGGCCTACAGGGCTGGCTTCTGTGAGAAGCTGCCAGAATGTCTTCCCTCATGTCTGGCAATGCCAAAGACAGCCAGCTCCAAGATGGATGTGCTCCTGAAGAAGGCTGGGAAGATTAGAGATGGTGGTAACATCCTTGTGACAACATATTTAAGATGAAAAAAAAGTTATTGCACAGATGTAATTGTGGCCAGAGAAAAGCAGAGTATGAATATGTGAGAGAAACAACTCTGCAGACACCAAGGTCAGTGGAAAAGGAGGGGAAGAAGATGCTCCAGGCACCAGAAGTGAGATTCCCCTGCAGCCTGTGGTGCAGAGCATGGTGAGGCAGCTGTGCCCCTGCATCCCACGGAGGATCACGGGGATGAAGAGATCCACCTGCAGCCCATGGAGGAGACCCACACCAGAGCAGGTAGAAGCCTGAGAGGAGCTGTGATCCCATGGGAAGCCCATGATGGAGCAAGCTCCTGGCAGTGACCTGCACACCCACAGAGTGAGGAGCCCATGCTGGAGCAGCTTGTCCTTGAAGGACTGCACCCCATGGAAGAGTGACCCACTTTGCAGAAGTTCATGGTGTACTGTTGCCTGTGTGATGGACTAATGTTGGAGAAGCTCATGAAGAACTGTCTCCCCTGGGAGGGATCCCATGTTGGAACACGGAAGGACTTCTCTCCCTGAGCAACGTCAGGAACAACGTGTGATGAACTGGCCATAATCCCATTTCCTGTCTCCCTGCACCACTGAGGGGCAGAGGTAGAGCTGGGAAGGAAGGGTGGAGGGAAGATGTTTTTAGAGTATTTTACTTTTCATTATCCTGTTCTAATTTTGTTAATAATGAATTCAACTAGTATCTCTAATTCTAGCTTGTTCAGCCTGTGATGGTATTTGCTGAGTGTCTCTCTCCATCCTTATCTCAACTCATGAACCCTTTGTTATATGTTCTCTCCCCTGTCCAACTGTGCAGTGAAGGGAAGTGATGGAGCGGCATTTGTGGGTGCCTGGAATCCAGTAGCAAACAAATGGGCATTCTGTTTAAAGACTACAGATGTAGACTTCTCCAGTCCATGAAGTCAGAGCAGATATCAGCATAGCAGCACATGGAGAACCCCATGCCAGAGTGGTGTTGTGCCTTCTAAAACCTTTTACTCATGGAGAGAGGCCTGCACAGGAAGGTTTTCTGGCAGGGAGTGCAGGCCGTGGAGGACAGACACTGAAACATTATCTTTAAGGACTGCAGCCCATGGGAAGAAGCCACACCGCAACAAGCAACAAGTGTAAAGAGGAAGGAGTGGCACTGAGAATTCCCCTCATTCCCCATCTTCCATGAGCTGTTGGTAGGAGAAGTAGAAAAGTCAGGAATTAAGTTGGGCTTGGGAAGCAGGGTAGACTAAGGGGAAGGTGTTTCGTTTAGGTCTTTGTTTCTCACCATCCCACTCCATTTAACTGACAGTAAAGGAAATAATTGGTTCTCAAGTTGAGTCTGTTTTGCCTGTGGAGCATTTGGTGAGTGATCTCTGTGTCTTTACCTTAACCTATGAGGTTTTTCATCTGATTTTCTCCTTCTGTCCTGTTGAGGAGGGGAAGTGAAAGTTCCCAGCCAGCAGCTGGCCAATGTCAAACCTTCACAAATATTAATCATTCAGCAAGTCAACACTGAAACATGAAGGAAACCCCTGCCTATTATATCTTAGATTTCTACAGCATTTATATTATCTGTAAGATATTCTAAAATTATATTATCTTACAGATAATTATATTATTTATAGGATTATATGTTACACAGTATTCATTAAAGACAGGTAAGCATTTGCTTTATTTCTTTTAAAAGCACAATTTCTTATGGTACAATAATTTTATTTTCCCTGTCTTAATATATTATATATGTATTTAAAAAAAAAAAAAGAAACAAAACAAAAAAAACCAAACAAATTTCAAATTCTAAACAATTCAGAATTTTTTCTTAGATTTTCTTTTTGTAGGAAGTATTGCTCTAAGACTAAAATTGCCATGATCTAATTCAGTTGCCCAAATCTTTTGACATTTCAGTGGCCACAAACCCAGAAGATCCTTTCTTTCCACTTCTCTTTTGTAATGGTAAGTAACTGTCATCGAACTAAAGACAAAGTGAAAAAACATAAAAAAAGGGATCCTAGCAATTTTCAGGCTATATGAGATATTATTGTCATCTTCACTAGAAACTTTGACAAGTAAAAACCATATCAGTCTTCCAAACACCTGAAGAGCAAGATGAAAGTGGTCTTTTCACTTCCATTTAGCATGAGTTTGTGGATAATACTTTTTTCTTGTTTTGTTTTGGCTTTACTTTTCTTCTAAGATAATACTTTTTTTCCCACTTCAAAGTCTTAAATACTTTCTGGGTAGAATCAGACAGAGGAATACTTGCTTTTTGAACACTGAATTTTATTTTTTCCTGATCTTCACTGACATTTATAACCCTTACTAAAACCTAAAGCACATATGTGGCACTTCTCTATCATGGTGTAGATAAGGTTTTTTAAGGGTATCACAAAGGGAGATGGACTGTACTTGTTTTGCTTTATTGTTAGAAGTTGTAGGGAAAAGCCTGTCATTAAAAAAAAATATATATTTTTGAGATAGTTTATTTAATTTTGACCTTTCTTTCATTTCTAGATTCTTATAAACAGTGTAAGTCCTTTGTATTATCCTGAACCCAGCATAATGCTTCTCCAAGCACCAGTCCAGAAGTTTATTTCTATAGTTCAGGTTCCTTTTTCCTCTTTATTTTTTTCCCTCCAAACAATATTTTTCCAGGTCTATAGTGTCTTGCCCTCTGTCCTTTCATCCTTTAACCAATTTTGTTTAAATTAATATGCCAGATTTTCTCCTGTTCAATGATTTTGAACCTTACACAACCTCTGATATTAAAAAGCTTCCTGAGAAGCCATTAAGTATGATGTCTACACTGCAATTCCTTTCTCTACTTTGGCAATCATAACCTCATAGAACTAGCAAATTAGTAAGGCATAACCCTCCTATTCCAACCTTCATTTAATCAAGTTGTGCTTTTATAAGCATTTTCCGATCTGGTGGTTTAAAGTAGTTCCTAATACTTTCCTGCAAATTGAAGTTAAACTATTTTGTCTTTAATTTCCTGCTGTGTCCCAAAGCTTTTTCTGAAATAAGGGTGTTCTGTTGGCTTCTCTGGCTTCTGTTCTCATTCCCAATAGCAACTCTTGGGAGGTAACTACTTCTGGAGTCTTGATCAATGTTCTGAATTTTGCATACTTAGTAAATTCAATGCCTTATTTGTCCTTTTCTTATTGCATTATAATTTATCTCCTGTTAATTTGATTTCTCTACAAGTAAAACAAATTTCAAGGCTAACTATTTTGCAGACACCTTTAAGACTTTTTTTTGTTTGTTTTTGTTTTTATTCTCTTTATTTATATTTGCAATATATCAGATTTCCTTATTATTTTTGAAGTTTATTATATTTAAAAAATTAACCTTAAACTAATTTAAATGAAAATACTTGTCAGAATATATTCCCATATGTCTTCTTTCTCTTTTCATATATTTAAACTTAGTTTTAACATAATTTGTAAGATTTTTCTAACCTTTCTTTTTCTAAATTAAAAGCTCAGTATCAAGTCTTCTGTTTCTTTGTTAATTACCTGTCTTATAAGTACTGAGTAAAGTCTTTATTTGATACTATAAATAACTGACCTAATCTATTTCATTCTTAGATTTAAACTTTTAATATAAAAAACAGACAGTTTCATTGTATAAGGAAGAAAAGAAAGTGATTCTGCTGTGAAATGCTACAAATGACCGACGTGTAACTGAAGTCTGAATGCTACCCATATGTATTCATCCACACTCACACATCCACATGTGGACATGTTATATATAAATATCTATATCTTTTGCACTTTCCATGTATGATTCCAAAAACTGTATGAAGAGATATTTTTTCTTGTGCATCTTAAAAATTCTAAACAAAATAGAATTTTTTAGTATAAACAAGGAAGATTCTCACATAAACAAGTACTTCTTTTTTACTCTTCCCTCCCTTTTCTTATGTGAATGTTCACACCAAAAACTGTTCCAGATGTTTTTCTGTATGTCTAACTCTCCAACATTTTTCCACGCAGCAAAGTAAAATGCTTTTAGATGCAAAATTAAGTTTTTCTCTGACTCCCTGGCTTCAGTGAATTACTAGAAAAAGTGTATACTGGGCTTTTTGTGAAAATAAGCCATGGTCTGTTAATTTTTCTAAACAGTCGATACCCAGTCAGAAGGGGAAACTAGAAGGCTCTCCCATTTCATGTTTGTGAAGTTATCTTGGAAAAAGTTTTTGTCAATCAGAAAAAGAAAAAAAAAAAGATGGAAGAAAGGGTACCTCTTGCATAAAAACTATTTTAACAGCAGAAGTAAAGGAAGTAGTTCAAGAAAGTGTAAGAAACTAAGTGATGGTTTTAGTATAAGAGCATCTGTTTTGTTTATTGATGTTATTTCTTATTATCCATGCTGTTTCTTCTAGCTGCAAAAAATGGTGTATAAGAAAGTCATTACAACAAATGTTCAGTTTTGTCTCCTTTGGACATACAAACACACACATTATGACTTAAAAAAACCACATTTATTTTATACAGAGGCCATAGCATGTTACAAATCACTTCTAGTTTATTGGCAAACATCTACCCAGTCATACTATAATCCAGTGTCTATTTATTTAGCATAGAATAAATAATAATGACAAACTTGAAGATGTGCAAGAAAACATGTATCCCTTGATGGGAGGTTTGAAGAATTTTCCAGCAACTCCAAGGCATGATCTGCTCCTGCTTGCCAGGTGATGTATTATTGCCTGGGGCAAGTGACTTTTTTTGTTGGTTTGTTTTTTCACATCTGATGTTTTAATTAATGATGGGGAGGTATGTGTTTTATTTACTGATAAAGAAATATTTTCTTGATAGTGCATAAGTAGGTTTTACACTTTATTTAAGAAATCTCTAAGGGAGCAGAGGAAAATCTCAGAAACCTCCAGACATATACAGAAAACTAGGGAAATAAAGCTGAAAAGAGGTTGGACTATGAATACGTGGGCCTCAGCCATACATGGGTTGTGTTTCAGAAATAGACTATACACCTTAAACCTCCAGAAATAACATCTAACAGAATGTTTCTTTTTATTACCTTCAACTAATTTTTTACCAAGTTTGATATGACAATGTTACTATAAGTTTTATTTAACTCTCTACTTGGCTATTGGGTCAATGAATACTCAGGGATTTCAAATCCTGTGCTCGCATAAACATAATTAAAATTTTCTATGGATGTTTTGCCAGAAGATGTACCATGCACGCCATAAACCCTTCACACATATTGTATCTGCCCAGTCAAGCCATGGCACATGAATAATACACAGGCACTTCTAAGATGTGCCAGGCTGTTGCTCTGTTCTACAGAAGTTCTGTTATTCTTCACAGTCTAAAGGAATTCAACACAGACAAGAGTATAATACTATTATGTAGCAGTAAGAGCACTTATGAAGAGAAATGTGAATCCTCATTCCTGTTTTAGACAGCATTTTTCATTTGTTCTTAGTTACTTCATTAAATATAAGTATTATTTTTCCTTCTATAATTACAATAATAGAGTAAAAAACCTTGCAAATACAGGTTTTGCATCCAACCTGTTTAGAAAGTTACCTGCTGGTAAAATCAAAACTCTTCCTATGCTTTTTCCTCACTGTCGATTTCCTTTCCGCTTATGACAGTTGATACAGAATATATCTGGACATGTGATCTTACATGTCCTAAATCTAAGGCAAACTTAAAAACTAGATCTTCCCTTTCCTGGTGACAGCTTTGAAAAGCTAAAGAGAAGGCTTTTAATTCAGAATTTAAGTTTTAGAAAAACTCAGTGGGTCTTACTGAATTACTGAGAAAAGGATGTTTATAGGAACCTTTTATTGGAAGAAAATTCTAGGATTTAGGTCAATGAGTATGGAGAAGCTTTTCAGAGGATCTTACTTGCTTCTTTTTTTAAGCACACAACACGTAAGTGATATTTCTTACAGGTTCATTGTAAGTGTTTTGTCAATTAAAGTGTGGTGGTTTTTGTTTTTCCTTCAAATCACGCATCTTAGGTTTCTACTTATCTGGAGTGTCTTAATACGTAGTTCATTTGGGAACTAGGTTCCTCAAAGTAGGTCTTTCACTGGATATGATCTCCAATGTGCTCATTGCAAGATTTTTTTTAGAATCTAGCATTAGCATTAAGATACATCTTCTTTTAATGGAATACACTAATGTTTTCTTTTCTTTTTTGCTTATTTCCAAATAATCATTCAACATTTAACCCTATGACCAAATTTCTTACAAAGGAAGAATGTTCCACAAACACTCAGTAATTTAAAAAACAAAGAATAATTAAAACAACAATTCTCTTCCATATTAATTTCATAAGCTATCTGATAATATCAGGATTTGGATACACACCTTGCTATTAAGCCAGCATGATCGCTCTTCAGGCAGTATTCAGTGACATTTTGAGTACAAATACCAAGATTATTATCTTTTAATATTAAACATTATATGAGTGTTTAAAGTGCCTGTGAAGCATATTCATATTAAATATTATTACTGACATTTGGAAAAGGTCAGAAGGGATGGCCTTATGCAAAAAAACATATTAGCAGCAAGACAGACTTATTACAATTATTAACAATAATAATTTGATTAGGAAAAGATTAAGTTTGAGAATCTTCTTGTGTTTTTGCAAGTTAACACAACTACCCATCTAAATTTTGTTAAAATGGAAGTCTCTTGAACACACTAATATCAACATCAGGCTTTTCTGTCAGTTCCATTGAGCCAGCCACATATTGGAAGTACAAAGCCACAGAAAGGAGGATATCACTTTTTCCCTTACACAGCAGATATAATTACTAAGCTCCCTGTGCATCTAGCAGAGGTGAGTAGGTGAAGCCAACAAAGATGTTTGTTTACTAAACTCTGCAGCAGAAAAAGCTAACGTTCTATAACTAATCTAATTCTGTGTTTGAACAGAGGGCTGGATCCTCTGCAGTCATCAGCCTTTTTCCCTAGACGGTCAAACTCTTGTTTGTAATCTGAAACTTTGTTTTGCTTAGAAACTTTATTAGCACTAAACTCATTTTAAATTAAGGTAATAAAAGAACTGGAGAGGAAACTCCAGATACATTAGCTGCAGCTGTCTTCCTTGTTCTTGCCTTCCGAATTTTTCCAAGACAGACGGGCATTTATCTTAATTTTCTGACTCAATTTCTTCTCATCAAGTACTGGATTTATTTAGTTGTACATGTTCTGTTTCTGTGTATTTTTAAGACTACATAATTCTCTCTTATTTGGACATTCATATCCTATTCATAAGTCAAAGTACAGTATAGTTTTATAGTTTCTAATCTGGAGATAGAAGTAGATTATTTGGGTTTCAGACACAGATAAAGGTAAATAAAATCTGCAAACATGAATCAGCAATCAAGTAACATGCCTTTTATCTATGCCCATGTACAAATTATTACTGGAGAATAACTTAATATAGCTCTGTCTACTTATTAGACAGAGCTATTAGTAACTTCTCCTTCACTAAAAAAAGGTATATTTTACATCTGCTTTATCTCCCACTGAGCAGAATTCTGATTTCATGTGTGATAGCATGTATATGGCATTTTAAATTGTCATTCATAATGATATCAATGTGCATAGCATAATCTAAGAGGGTAGTTCAAGAATTAATATTACACATGTCACTAATGCTCATTTATCAATGATCTAGATTGAAAATCTAAATATCTTTGATAATAAAATTTGCTGATGAGAAAGACTGAGTGGAAAGCACATAAATAAGAGGGCAGGATACTGCTATCATAATCTTAATATCTTGGCTAAATGGATTGAATAAAAAAAATTAAAAGCATATGAGAACTGAGAAGGAAGGTTATATCTGTAAGCTGCATTGGGAAATTTTAGGGAATAATAATGTAGATGGTAATGTAAGAAGGTATTATTTCAGAAATTCCACAGGTACTCTGTAATATATAACTGTTTGCACTGATTACATCAGATATCTAAAACCAGATGGAAGTAGAGAAAGTGCTCTATGTGTGTGTACAACATTGTTATGGCCACTGCTATGATATCCACTTAAAAAGAAAGTGGGAAGAGGGAAGAAATCTTTGAAACCTTTCCTGAACACTGAAGGCAATGAATGGCTAGGACCTGAATCTTTATCAGCATAATTTTGTTAATGAAGACTAGCAAGAAGTCATGTCTACTAGAGAGAAGAGGAAAATATGTCTATCTCCTGGATAACTTGGAAAAAAGGGCGACTGTTAATAGAAAAAGATTAAGATTGCAATATCTGAAAGGAAGTTTTTGATCATTCAGTATATTTCCAGATATTTCAAGGATGTAAATGGTCAACTTGTGGCAGGAAGTAGTAATTTCATATTTCTATGGAGTTCATCTGCTTAACCTCTTGTTTTCTTGTGATGCTAAGGATCTCTGAATTAATATTGATATGCAGCATCCAAAATCATGGGACAGAACCAACAGGTAAATTAAGTTAAAGATATTTCAGTATCTACCTGAAATATGTGAACTCTTATATGTACATATATACAGAAATATATGAACCTTTTCCCATTCTTTGAGTATATAACTTCCAGTGCTTAGGAATTTGTCAAATTTGAATTGTATACCATATTCTTTCCCTCATGGAACGTATTAACAATGTTCTTATCTATGCAGCTACATTTTCAAAGAAAGTGTAGGAGTTTAGTATGTTAATGATATCTTCGTCATTGTTTTGTTTGCTTGAATTTAGTCTGAAGGCCTCAAAATTACCAGAGGTAAAGAGGAAGCAGACAGCCAAATCAACTTATCTTTACCTCCTTAGGAAACAACCACTAAAAACTCGCACATATGTTAACTTTAAAACCCATTACCAGGTATTCTTTTGCTACTGTATGAGTAGCCATATGTGATCTTCTGTGATATCTGCTGCTGACTATTGCTATTTTCAATGTTATTTTTATAAGAATTTTTGTCATTCTCTTCTAAAGGGAATAAGACATGCATGCCTTTTTCAGAGAGTATTTTTTTTAATTAAAAATTATGAAGAGATAAGTAGATCTCTGTCTAAGGAGGGGGCTGTTTTTATAAGCATTTGTTTCCTTCATCCTAGATAGAGGCCTTGAGAAGTCTTCTTCAGAATTGTACCTCAAAGCTGCAGAGCACCAGAAAGCTCACAAAATTGATTGAAAATCCAATAATATTATGCACTACTCGATATTAAGCTTTGCAAAGCAATTTTTTGTATGGTTAATAAAGCACAAGCAAGGACATGAATTGTTAACCACCTGTGAATTTATTAGGAAGAACTGGAAAAATGTCCCTAATAATAGAGAAAGACTGTTTTGGATATGCAGCTTGTCACACCTGCATTAAAGTATAAACAAGTAAAAATGCTACTAAATATGAAATTGTTCTAAATTTCCACAGCAGACACAGCAGCACCTTCTAATTGATTGTCAAGCACACCACAGCAAAACCAGCAATCCTAAGTAAATGCAAAAACCTCTTTTCATTCTTTTTCTAATGATTTTAATAAGACTTTCCAGACAGCACTTTTTAATGTTATTAATCAAGTTTTTGAGAAGTTCCAGTCACTTTTTCTTCAATCTTCTGCCATAGAAGAATTCACCTGAGGCATTTTATAATCATCAAGAAATGTCCTGTCTATTGTATCTTAGGATGAATTAGGAAATGGACAGGAATAATTTAACTAGCTCATGAGATGACAAAAATTGTGAGAATGAAGTTCACACAGCAGAAATGCTCATCAGGAACACACTCCTTTCAGACCGTGTTTTCATCCATTAAAATTCCACACTACAGTTTGGGTTCTTTATTCATAACAAAGTGAATAAGTAACTTTGGAAACTTACAAGCCTAACTAAAGTATAATTAAAGGGAATTCAAAGTTGAACTGTGTTAGGAAGTTTTTGATGTAATTTTTTTCTGTATAAATGTTAGTGCAATAAAAGCAAAATAGTTTTCATGAAGTATTTGTTTTCTACTTCTTCTTTAAAAATGATCAGAAAATAAGCTCTAAAGTTTTCATTTGCTTTGAAACTAATTAACTCATAAATACATGTTCAGGTTGAAATATTTCATAGTATTTACCTCTTACATAACATTTACCTCTCACATAGCATTTACCTCTTACAGTCAACAAGGCTTACTTTGCAATGAAAAAATAAGAATAACTTAGACTGGATCTAAATTTGTTCATGGTTTGCCTTATATTTGCAAAATATCAAGATGCATACTTTCTGTTTTTCTTTTCTTAAATTGTTTTTTTCCCAAAGAGATTAAAATCTTTTTCAAGAAGTTCTAATCACAATAATAACATAATGGCTGAAATAAACGGATGATGGTACTACAGTAAAGTAAGTGTTTGGAAAGCCACATTCTAAAGAACCCTTTAGGATTCAGGTAGTAGGGAAGTACTGATATTCTTACCAATGTCTCATCTTCAGTGAAATTTGTTTTTTAACATGACAAAGAAAGACTTTGGTTTGTTTAATTTATACTAAATATAGTTTGAAAGCTCTCAGTACTTCTCAATTTTCTTTGAGAGGTTGCAGCATCTACACTATAAACATATAATTGGTTTTCATGATTGCAAATGAAAACTTTTGCACAAAAGAATTTGAAAGTGATTATCAAAAGTTTTACTGATAGAACTGATACAATTATCTTTCTAAATGCTTTTTTTGACCAGTGATATGTACTTTTCTTTCCATACTTTATGCGGGTAATATCTACCTGGTTAGAACAGAAAGCAAGGATGGTATTTTGAGATTTTTATTTGTTCTGTCTCACTACACCTGGAATACATATAAAAGAAAAAAGCAAGAAAAATCCTTAGATGTCAACTGGGAAAAAAAAAAGACTATTGGAAAAGAGAATAAAATGGAAATCAGAAATCCTTCTCAGCATCTGAAAATAAACCCCAAAATACATCCTAGATTTGAAACAGGCAATGAGTCATTTTCTTTTTGTATCAAAAATACGTTGCAGGGTTTGTTTCAGGAGGATTTACATAGATTTTTTTTTGTATCATTATATCAGTTTGTATAGAGTTCTTGGCTTTTTACAAGTTTTAGATCTTTATCTTGCAGCTTTAGCTACAAGAATCAGTAAAAATGGACAATTTATCTCTGCACATCTCATCCTTATGGAGTAGAGGATGTTCTTGGGAAGGTAATATATTAAATGATTTCTTTAAAAAATTTTGGGGTTGTTTAATTTTTCAGTTTTTGAAAACAGAAAACATTTTAAGCATCGCAAGAAATTAGTCTTTGTTATTTTTTCAGTAATTTTCCTTGGGAAATTTTAGTTATATTTATATTATTACTTGCGGAAAACTCTTTCCACTGAGAAAGTTTTAAAGCACAGTCTGTCTAGTTTCATCAAGGACTATTCAGGGTTATAGTTTTACTAATACGTTGATAATGTACAACTCATTGACTTTGTGATCTTTTTGACCCTGTCCATTATATACATGTCCTTTTTTGAGTGGTTTCAAGTTCATTTACTTTATTTGCCTGTCAGCTTCGTTCAGCATTAATCAATTTGCTTTAAGTGATGTGCTAGATGTTTTTTCCTTAACTAGTAATTGTTAAAGGAAATAAGGGCTTTCATGGAAAAATCCCAAACTTGCATAACACAAAGGATATCTTTATATTTAAAAACTGAGTACTAGCAACTTGTGCCAAGTCAGTAGAAATTTGCAACTTGGTAAAAGGCAAAATATTTAGCTGTCCATATTGCCTATCCTCTCGCTAAACCAAATCAGCTTATGTATACAATACACAAGCACTCATATTTTCTCTTATGTTTAGGTGGAAATGAGCAAGTTCTGAGAGCATCTTGATTATTAGATTTTATTTGTCGAGGGCTATGTTTTGCCTTGAATATTTTACGAATAGGAATATTTGCATACTCACACTTAATGCGAAAACCCCATGATTCTTACAACTTTTAGTAATCCTGAGGATTATTGTCAATTGAATCAAGTCTCATACTTGTCTTTTTCTTTCACATGAAAACATTCCCCTTCTTTGTAATCAGAATCATAGAATCTGAAAAGCACAACTAAGCTAGCTGTGTAGTTCTCAAAAACAAAGAAAGAGAAAAAGAGTACACAGTGAATTTTGGAAGTGACTTTTTGTCATAAATAGTATAGTACTCTCAGCCACCAGCACTCAGCTCTCTGATTCAACTTCTTTTTCTCTGACAGCTAGGTAGGATTTCTGGTCATTGTTTTCTTTCTGCTATTTAATTGATTTGTAATTAGGGCACCATTATCCAATAGCAGAGTGCCTACACATAAAAGGGTGAAGAATCAATCTATTAACTGTTTATTAGATAAGTTATTGGGGACTTTTAAATTAAATATCTCTGCAATACTCAAAGATATGTCCAACAAAGAATGTTAACATCTTACATGTTACAAAACTTCCTTGAAAGAGGATTTGTTATCCCAGTTATATTTTGCTGTTTATCAAGTCAGACCAGTTTCATGAATTTACTGCAGAGAATCAATGACAGCCAAGATAGTGGCAATAGTTTCCAGCCAAGATAAAGATTCTCTCTATTACAGCATACACGTGTTCATTTTCTGTGTAACAATGACTAAGACAATATTTAAATTTGATGGTCTTGCCATAGCAAACCTAGATTTGCTCTGTTTCCTGCATCATTTCTTGCATTCTTACAATAATCTTAGTAGAAGTTTAAGGCATTTGATTTCAACATGTAAAATGACAAGAAACATAGTTAGGAGGTAATATCAGGAAACTTAGCTGTGAGGATAATAGGATGTTGCAACAACTTCTGTTCAAGTTATCAAACCTTTGATTAGAAGTTTTCAGCAATGTGACTGAAATATCATGACCATGCCTCCGTGAAAAGATTAGTTTAGCAAGTCTCTTGATATCCTCTTCAGCCTTTTACTCTACATATATTTTCACTCAACTGTTAGTTTTATCTTTAGTTTTCTTTATGGAGTTGGCACTGCAAAAAGTACTCTGATAACATGTCTTCAGAGAGTCATGCAGTCATTTTCCGCAAACAGCAGAAGTAAGTTTGCTTCCTACAGGAAGATTAGTTGTAAGCAAGGTTGACCCCAGCACTGGTTGTGCCCTTACTGATGAGGAACAGCCCTATAGGGTCTGACCAGGGTGGACAGAGACAGACGCCGGTAACACGGTCCCTCAACTGAGCCAGGAAAGGCAATGTGAGAATCCAGGCCTGGCATCCATCCAGGGGACTTGCACAGTTGGGAGCAGCAGGAAGGCAGACTAGAAACAAGGCTACTATGGAGATATGAGGTCCATCCAGGGAGCAGGACTGGAGGCAGAACTGAACACAGGCTTTCCTGTGGTATCAATGGGATCAGCCACAATGGAGTTCTGGGCCCACAGGCAGGGTGGAGAGACTGGACAGACAGTCAGGATTAGTGATGCCCTCAGGACCCTGAAAGGCAAGAGCAATGCTGTCACATATTTTCTCTGTATATTCTTATGTGTCTACATATAGGCAGTAATTTCCAAAATATCTGTTATTTACCCACACCAAAACCAAGATTTAAGTGGAATGGCCTAGGGCTCCCACAGTCAGTACCTGATCTCATCTTCAGAACAACAAAGACTATTTACATTTCAGTGTTTTACAGTCATTATAGGGAAGTAGGTAATCACTATATCCCTATTTTTAAGATCCCAGTTCACTTTATTAGAAAGCTACATTACATTAAGCAATAATATAGTAATTATATTGTATTAATTATAGGTATTATACTACATTATATGTGCAACCACACGGTCATATTTTGTCAATCTGAGCCATTTAATTGTACATAATTCTTTGTTAACAAAACATGATTCTCTGCGAATAAAGTAATAAAAAGCTAGCAGTGCATTGATGTAGACAATACTAATTCCAATTGTTTTGCATAAGCTTTCACACTTTTTTGTATCAAATGAAATTGCACTCCAGTTCACCGTATTTTAGAGTAGAATGGTACAACTGAATATATAAATTCAGATATCAGGGAATCAGAAATTGCTGTAATGGGAATAATTAGAAGACAAATTGGGGTAGTTATAAAATATTTTTAAAGATAAAAAAAACCCAAACCAGAGAAAAAACTCCAAAGTTTACTCCTCAATAGTACTTTTTATGCTAAAGGTTAGTTCTTGCACAAAATTAATACAGAAAGCTATTAGCTTTTACTATTTATACCCTAAGTCAGCTATAAGTATACATATCATTGTGCTTCTACTGTACAATTAGTAAAGACAGCTATGGTTCCTTATGGTCTTACTTAAATGGGTTGAAATGATCGTATTTGAAAGCTCCCTGTGAGAAGCTGGACTAGAAGGAAGTTTGTCTTCTTACCCCATATTACCTGTTTGTGCTTGACATTTTTATGCTATTTACTCTCTTCACATTTTTTTTTTTGCATTTCATCTGCTCCCAATACTGTTTATTGGGGGTTTTGGCATTCATCTTCCTTATATATTTTGCAGGATGTCCAGTTTTTTGCAGTTCCTTATGCTTATCTCGTTATTGCCTAGGTACTTTTTTAAATACTTGTATGCTTCCTATGTATTACACAACTTATTTCTCTCTTGTTGGTCACATTGATCACGTACTTACAGGAAAAGCTTGTGCATTGTGTCTGGCATACTATCACAGTATTACAAAATGCTTACATATGTTTGTTACTTACATTATTTCAGCATGCTTGTATTTGAGTTTTATGAAAGCTAATATTAATTATTTAGTGATTAATGCACTTGGATGTAGAGACATCAAAGGCTTCCACTTTGACTAGTATGGTTTAATATCATAAGTTACTTAATATGTAATATATATCTACTTGTGGGAGGAATAGGGCAGGCAAGCAAACACTACTGACTTTGTGATCTTACATAAAGTGCAGTTACAAACATGACATCAATGAAGGGAACGCAGAAATAGAGTAGGAGTGGATGAGGCATAGAAAGTAGGATCTATGTTGTAAAAAGTCTTGGTGAGCTAAATCTTTTTTGTGAGAGCAATCTCTTCCAATCTGAACAAGAAGAGGTATTTTTCCTTGTTGATGTAGTTATTTAAAGAAGTTTTATCTAAGTTTTTATACCTATATTGATTTCTTGCAAAAGTGTAAGTAAAGTTTTATTGTGAAATCTATCGTGTGTGTGTGAATATTCCTTCTTTAAATAAAATCTGCAAAAGTAGAAAGAAAAATAAAAATGGTAACTTGGTATTGCAGCAACAATGTGGAAATTCAGTGATAAAAAGCCCAAATTTTCAACTCCTAATTTCTTTACAGAGTGGTTGAGAATAGCAATGAGAAGAGTCTGGACTTTATCCCAAATAGTTTCCTTAGAAGACAAAGATAGAGTTTGGTGCAGCTTAGCCAACACTCTTTCATATTAAGTCACACCCATGATTCCAATCAATGACATCTTGGTTAAGACTAAAAGCATGAGAAATTGTATATCATAGTTATACACTTCTGAAAAGCAAATTAACCAGGTAAATTTGAATCTCTGCCTTAAAGTTCATATTTTAAAGGATATTGTGTTTACAGATATTCCTTTCAAATATCTTATACTCTCTAGTGCATTCATATAAACTATTATTTAATGTTTATATTTAAAACAAACAAATACCCTATTTAGACACCACTTACAGTAAAGACCTCTATTTGATATATCAGATAGCAATTACAAAGAAGACGTCACTTATTTGAAACTGCACTCAGTGGGTTCCTGATTGTCTCCTGGTTTTCTTTCTTGGAATTTTCTGCTTCAGACATTGTGTCATCTTCTTTTGATGACAAGTCCAAACTACTTTGTTTAAGACTATAAGAATCAGGGGAAAGTTAAAATCATGCCATTATGTTTTGGAATCTTTTTAATCATCTATGGTAACGTTTCTGATCCTAATATTGTTGTAGTTTTAGGACCAACAGCCAGGAACATCCAAAGGTTCCAATAGCTGTAAGTCATACCACTGGAAAAAATGTGGAGCTTATCTCTTACATAGAATGTTAACACCAAAAATGGATCATTACATGTCCTTTGCAATATTCGTGTAGTTAGATGACCCTGATATATTTTAATAAATATGTAATAGTATTTCTATGGACATATATACACACACATACATACATGGGTTGTGTATATAAATATAAATATATATATATATGTATATATGCACACACACACATAAATATTTCATTGGAACCATGAGACCCAATAAAAATTATTAAAATTTCAAATATTGAAACCTATGCAAATATTTAATATTTTCATATAATCTTATTTAGTAAGGATATAAGCATGTATATAGCATTATTTAAATGTTTCAAAGATTAGTTACACTCTTATTTTCCAAATTAGTTTAATAAGTTATTATTTCACAACAAAATAGCTAATATATGGCCAAATTATTTTGCATATTAATTTTACAATGAAAAAATATAAGCAAAATTAAACCCTTTATTAACATTTCATAGTAAATCTCTGTGAAGCAGGGATACCTACTTTTTGCATTGTATGTCAAAACCATCATAGATTTGCAAAATTCTGATCAGCAACATTTGCATACATAGTACATGCATTTAAGCATATGAATGTATCAATTCCTTGAAACCCAAAAACTAGCCATTGAAAGTAAACACCACTTTTACTGTTTATGCTGGTGCATTGCTTTAAACCCTTCAAAAAACTGCATAATGATGGATTTAGACTTAGCAATGAATATCATGATCCCCAAATCAGATGTGGTAAAACAGTTTAGAATAGTGATATAAGGATTTATAATTTTTTTTTAAGGTAGAATACCCACAGACTCTAGCCTGTTTAAATCTCTTTGTGTCTGGTTGAGATGCAGCATGCATCTCATGCCAGTACTATGACACCTGCTGTGACTTTGCATTATGTTTGAAAATAATAGGTTCTTCAAGAGGAGCGAATGCCTTCTAGTATAGTAATTGATTGCAAGCATCAATACAGCAGCTGCTTTTGTGCACTCAGGAATAACTTTATTTTAGGATTGTTGCTTTTTTAATGGCTTTAAGATTTTTATAGCAGCTCCCATTATTCTTTAGTGGTATTATTTCAGAGGACTACTGCTAACAGTAGGGGAGGAGCTATAAAAGTGAAAAGATGGAACCATCTTTTTTAGTGAGTGTGTCCTATTCAACTTGTTAAATTTGACTTCTCATTTCCTGTATAGATACCTGCCATTAGCTAAACTCCAGTGGAGGGACAGCAGTTGCTTAACAGCAGAAAACTGCTTCTGCAATTTTCATTATGAGCAGCATAAAATGCAATACAAAATTAAAATTTAAAAGACATGTATATTAAGTAAGAATGTACATCTTCAGTCATAGTACTTAGCACTCAGGAACCAAGAAAAAAGGTCAGCCTTTCTGGGAACTAAGAACTGCTTGATTTCATTTTCTTTCACATTATCCTAAGAAACCTCCAATTTGTATTTAGTATCCTCAAGGGCTTAAATATAGCATAGACACTCATATATGCATCATATTATTGAGTTCACACATTTCCTGTATTACAATATGGGATTTTCTGAAATGTTTATGAACTCATTGCAGCATTATCTAATCATCACATTATCATTAAAACATACTTTCTCATGAGGAGAAAATTATTTTTTTAATCTTCATTTCACACCTTTTACTCTTTTAGTTTTTTAAACACTTCTAGCATCTTTATTTTTCTAAGAGCTCTTTAGCAGCCATCCTAATATTAGAATTTACCCAATGTGAATGAGGTCAGTCCATTGTATGTCTCTTGTGACTTAGGTATTATACAAGGTGGAAGAAGAATTAACCAATAAAAAAGAAAGAACAAAATAAAATACGAAAAAAACCCCAAACAATTAAATAAACCAACAACAACAGAAACCAAGAAACAAAACAACCTCAAAACAAAGAGAAAACCAACCAAAAAATCACAAACAAACAACATGCTCCCCTCAAACATAAGCAGTCTTGATGAGCAGGGGTTAAATTCTCAATTTACTGAGACAGACATACACTGATATCCCATCCTCTCAGGAACTAAAGTCTTTATTGTGGCAATAATTTCACATGGGTCATTTCACATAAGTAAAAGAACAACTGAACCTTTGAATAGGGCGGAAATAGGAGGCAACAAGAGTTTTACTTCAGAGTATTCTTTTAAAGGAAGCCCAGGGCATTACTGCTTTATTTATGAGAAGTTCCATCCAATGAGGAACATCAAAAGAGAAAGAGTTGTGTTTCCTAGGCAAGGAAGATTACTACACTCGCAATGACTCCTACAGTTTATGCTCTCACGTCAGTGGAGCGGCCATAGCTAGAGGGCGGAAGCTGCCTCACGCTTTCTTCCCTTATCCAAATTCCACTGGGAAAATCCTGCAATCTGATTAGGTTTGGGTATTACTACATCCCAAGCTGAATAGCCTAGGGCAGGACTCAAGCACTTGTAGCCAAATTCAAAACAGGAGCTTAAGGTGTTATAAAAATTTGATGCAGAAATTTCACCTTCCTACAACATCTAAGGGCATGCAGAATACCCAGCTGTCCCCGGGAGACAGAAGTTTTAAAGATCTGTGTTTTGAATTGAGGCACTGTTTTCCAAAATTTTATTTGAATGCATTTGTTGTCTGTCTATTGTCCTTCATTTGTTGTCTGTCTATTTTCCTTCATAGATCATATCTGCAGCTTTACTGTTCTGATCATGAAATACAGAATATCTAAAAGCTTTTCCCCCTTAGTGGTTGGGCCATTCAGGAAAGACAAGGAGGAAGAAATCCACAGAACTACTTCCTGCCCTTCCCCACCTTGAAACTGGACAAGCCTTTAATAAATATAAAGAGAACCAAGTAGCTATATTATAAAGAAGAAGAAAATAAATATTTTCTGTGAGCTAAAAAGCATACCACAAGATAACAGAACATAAAAATGCATAATTACAGGGTAGAGTTTAAACACATTCATACTTTATACTAATACTGCCCATATTCTGAGTCTGCTTGATATGAGCAAATTTTTTGTAGGAAGCTAAATAGCTGCTCTTGTTTGGTCAAGCCAATAGGCCATTTCTCTTAATATTCTGTGAATTGTTCATGTCCTGCTTCTAGATATAGATAAACTGTTCACAGCACCACACTAACGCAGATATATGTCTAATAACAGACAACAAGTATGGATCCAGCCAACTTAGAAAGCTCAAAGGATCTTATCTCTCTGTAGAGACATGGTAAGAGATGAAAATTAAAGCACATAATTTATTTTACTAGCCTTACTTGCACTGATATATTTCACTCTTGACAAACTGGTTGAATAATAATTTGAACAAGCCAGGACTGTAACATTTTTAGCAACTGAACATCAGATGTGATCGTATGCTAATCCAGTTGTATGCTAGTAACATATGCTAGAGAAAGGTTAAAAAATGCCATAGTCTTTTATTTTCATTCCCAAATTATCTGTTGCATTGTCAAGGGTAGTGAGTGACATTATATAAAACAAAATGCTTTCTTGTGGCTAGAGGGAAAAAAAAAAAAGCCAACCAATGCTGATTGGATGTATGGCATATGTCTCCTTCTTCTTGTGAAGTTGTACAGTGACAAAAACTCGTAGTTCTGAGATGGCTTTAAAAGATTAATGACTCTGAAAAGATTTTGTAACTACAGACCCTGAATTGATGTTCAATAAAATTAATATTTTTGTAAGTTTCATGATGGGTAGACAGCTGAAAAACAAAATACTTTTATATATAATATTTTATTTAAAATATATTACAATCAAGAAAAACTATATATATAGAAGTAGTGTCACAAAATTAAATGTCAATACATATCTTGTATTACATACTTACATGCTTCACAGTTGAAATTTGGAAACCTTGTATTTTGATCAGTTCTCCTCAGAAGATTATAATCTACTTGCATTTCTGCAAAAACTCTCATATATGACATTTAGAAGCCATTGATTTTTGTTCTTAATTTACAATAGGGAGGAATCAGCTTCTATTTTACCTTTGTCTTCAGTTGACATTACAGAATGTGCAGCAGGTCTTTTACATATCTGCACAATAGGCACTAGAGTACAATAGGTCCTTAATCTCAGCTGGAGCATCTAAACTTTAATATGATAAAATAGTGAAAATAACATATATTCATACAATGAATTATTTTCAAAGCCTAGAACTTAAAAAATAAAAAAAAAAGAAAAATAACAGAAGGCATTAATGAAGCAGCTAGAGTCAGGGAAATATTTAAGACTAAAAGAGAGTTATTATGAGCAATTTTGTATTGGATATTTCCTATCTCTTATATCTGTCATCATTAGTTGTTTAAAAAATAAACTTCTAATAGGAATGCTATTCAACTAAAAATAATTTCTTCCTTATTTACAGAGGTGTGCCATTAATAGCCACCTACTCCTCCATGACAGCTTCAAGAACAATTGGCAAACTTTGGCTTTTCAGGAACATTTAACGATGTAGTGGCTTCCAAACAAATTGAATTTCTATCAAAAGCTGTTGCTGCTGTATGCATTTGAATATTAACTGATGTGCTTTAGCTAGGCTAAGCACATGAAACAAAAAAATTATTTGCTGTTTTGTCTAATCTGTAATAAGAGGGTTTAAAGACTGTATAAGAAATTTTTATTGTTCAATTCTGTCTACTGAAAATTTGGTGAGTTAGAGGTATACATATAAAATCATGCAAGGAAATGTGGCTAGAGAGGATTTCTTAATTTGTTCAGGGTTTTTGTGAGCCTCTTTATTTATGTGAGAAACTTTTTCGTGATGTCTTGGGACTCAATTTTGCAAGACACTTAAGAATCTCAGTAGTCATAGCTACTTTTAGATGCTTAAGTTATGCAAAATCTGACAGGATGAGGTTTCTACAATTAAAAGACTGTGTTGATTTTTTCAATAGTAAATAACACCTAATGAAGAATTACTAAGTCTCTGAACTGTGTAGAGAAAAATAAAATAATTTTGTTTGGAAAATCTCAGTACACTTTTAAATTATAATAGAGTAGAGGCTTAAAATAACTTAAGCTGAGCAATTGATATTTCCTATGTGATAACATTGTGTCTCAATTATAATTGACCAAGTATCATAAGAGCATCTAAAGTCTTTAATATTTTCCTACTAAGATCAATATTGAAGTTCTTTTGACTTTAATAAGACCCAAGTTAGCAGTATTGCATCCTTTTGAAAATCTAATTCTGTAGGTCTCAGATTTTCTTTTCTTTCCAAAATTTCTGTTGTCATCTTGACTTTCAAGATGCAAAATAGCAGTATAAAGAAAATCCATAGGAGAATTATTGAGTACACTTTTGTACTAGTTTGAAAACAAATCAGTGGGAGACTGCAAGTCAGAATTATAATTTAATAGGAAAATTAAAATAAATGCAGTAATACAAGAAAAAAACATGACAGAGTTGGGATACAACCTGACACTGTTAGTCAGGGTGGTGGTAGTAGTCCAAATGAAGTGGTTCAGTTGAAGCAGTGATCCTGTAGAAGGGTCTGGTCTCCACCTGAAAGTCCAGTGGTAGACCTTATCCTCTGGGAATCCAGTAGGCAAGGCTGGCTGGTGCAGTTCCAAAGCCCAGGTTATATTCAGCTGGGAATGCTTGGCTCCTCCCCCCAGGCAGAGCATCTCACAATGGGATGAGGTAATTCCAGTGAGGTAATTCCGTGAGTCATGTGGTGGTTTCTTGATGGCCCGTTAACAGAGATAACACCCAGAGGGAGTTATCAGGGGGTGAGTCATGACAGGAGATAAACAGTGCCCCACCTGTTTTAACAGCTTGTGGAGATGGTAATAGAATATATCTTATATTGCAACCTAGGACAACTTTAAATACAGAAAAACACCCTCCTGAGTTAATTTTTTTTCTACTATCCTCTGCATATTTTTATTGGATATTTTGCTTGAAGTCAGTGAGTTTCTTTTGCTGGTGATGGAAATAAGAGAAAGTCATTAGTTAGCTACAGTGAAAATCAAGAATGATCAGGAATAGAATGGCTGAATTTTGAAATAAACATGACATTTTCAAGAGTCCATCTTAGCAATAATGGAAATGGCATGACATTGATTTTTATTTTTTTATGCTTCATTTGCTAAGCCAAAGAAAAACTTGTTTCATTACAATAAAGTCAACTGCAAAATAAGAAAAAATGAAACTATATTTTAAAGTAAACTGACAAAGAAGGAAGCTGAAAATGTTCACAGTTTTATAAATCATTATTATTTTCTTCTGACTAACTTGATAAGGACACTAATTTCTTTAGGTTTGCACTATCAATTTGTATTTAAATGATTTCTGTCTTCATTAACTATCAGCCATGATTGGAAGCTTACTTGTTCCTGGAATTAAAATTCAAAATAATTCCCATTAAGTGAATTCAGAAAATAATATAATAATAGTGCAATACTATATTCTTGTTGTATGACACAGCAACATCACTTATTGAAGATGGAAATTTCTGTGTATCAGAGCATAAAATGATTCCCTCTCCAGATTAGAAACTCATTGAATCCATTAAGTCTGTCAATTAAAATTTAGGAATGCAGAGATAGAGAAATCAAAGGGTTCTTCTAGATGTCAAAGTCCTGCTCCTTTAATGACCTTCCAGGCAAACTGCTTCTGACTTGTAATTCCATCTTTCTCCTCCATCCAATATCAAGAGTACAGGACTCATACCTTATTATTTAAGTCTGTAATGGTTTTGGACGGGATAAAGATAAATTTCCTCATAGCAGTTGGTATGAGGTCATGTTTTTGATTTGTGCTGATAACACAGGGATGTTTTTGTTATTGCTAAGCAGTGCTTACAAAGAGTCAAGGCCTTTTCAGCTTCTTACCCCTCACCACCAGTGAGGAGACTGGAAGTACACAAGAAGTTGGGAGGGAACACAGCCAGGACAGGTGGCACACACTGACTCAAGGGATATTCCATACCATATGGCATCATGCTCAGTAATAAAACTGAAAGAAGGAAGAGGGGGAAGTTTAAAGGCATGGTGTTTGTCTTCCTGTCACTGTTATAAGTGATGGAACCCAGCCTCCCCGGAGGTTGTTGGAACACCTGCCTGCCAATGGGTGGTGATCAAATTCTCTACTTTGCTTTGCTTGTGCATTCAGCTTTTGTCTTACTTGTTAAACCGTCTTTATCTCAACCCACAAGTTTTCTCACTCTTACCCTCCTGATTCTCTCTTCCATCTTGCTGTGGGGGAGTAAGCACGTGGTTGTGTAGTGCTGAGGGGCCTACTGGGGGGGTTAAACCACAACAGGGTCCTGATTCTATTCTATTTCTACTCAAATCCCACTTCAATCTGCATATGGGATTGCTTACATTTCTCTACTTTTTCTTAGGAATAAGAATCCCATAGGATCCCTTTCTTAAGGCAGCCACAACAGAGGATCTGCAAATTGGCAACACTTGTTAAAGCTTTCAAACGGAAAGTGCAGTAGAAATCAACAGCACTACAATCACCCAGGGTTTTAATAGTTTTTTACTCCAGTACAGTTAAAACCAATCCAGTACAGCCTTTTTTCTATAGCTTCTTATTTTAGTTATCTTTTCCTAAGGAATATTGTATTTTATATTAGCATGTCACTATTGATGAAACTCCCAAAACAGACTTCCACTTTCCTATAGCTGTAAGAATATACGAAAGGAGATAGTTGTCGCTGACCGCTGGCTTGCCCAGTAGCCTGCAGGTCACAAATGTGCTCAGCTTGTGTCAGACTGCCTGTAGCTCACGTAGGCTTCTGTCTGACCTCTGCTCAGCCGAGGCTCAGTGTGCAGCAGCAGCCGATAACAATATAGCGCAGCGAGAGCAAAGAAGTGGAGGGACTCTTGGCTGTAGCACCCAAATGGATTTATTGTTGCCACTCGGGCTAACACACGCCCTGGATGCGAGGCAGCCTAAGAGCCTTGAACACAAGTTGCAAGGGTTTTTAAAGGGACAGTAGAGGGGGAGAAGAACAGGGAAACACCAATGAGGGAATGATTGGGGGTGACAGATATCCAATAACAATAAACGAAGGGAGGGACAAAGTTAAACAAACCAATGGGGAGGATAGAACACCAGAACTCTCCAGAACAAATCTAAATATTAAAACAACTTGATGAATATTCAAACATCTACGAGGCAACAGGGGAGGTCTCGTAGATGGAACTTGATTGACAACCTCATATGGGGGGCAATTCTCCCGCCCTGCCTTCCCCATCCCCCTCAGAGTCACTGTCCTGAGGGGGATAGTCTACCCACTTGATGTTTCATTTATCCACATGGAGAAGGCAGGTGGGGCTGACTGGCCAGGTGGATCGGCCGGGACCCCAGCCACAGGCTGGGCCACCGCCACAGATAGTGTCTGCTTCTTCAGGGTATCTGAAAAATTATTTTTTAAATGCAAAAGAAAGTAATAAGAACAGTAGGAAGCCAAGACCAATCATATACAGAGACAAAAACCTGAGCAACAAATTATAAAGGAGGCAATAAAGAGAACCAAAACTAATCTGCCATATTAATTGGCAAGTGCATGCAGAAAGTGGTAATGCTTATTTCTGTAAGCTTATCTGATTGTGGACTTTGTTAAACTGGTTTCTAAGGAAAAGAAGACATCCAGAAAAAAAAAATATACAAAGACATAAACCTCATGGGACAAATATAAGGGAGACAAAGTCAAGAAACAAACCTTGTCAGTCACACTAATTGATGGGCTATCAAAAAACCCACACAACCCAGAAGCTTATTAATGGATAAGGATGCAGAGGACAGGGTCCAGGATGTTGCAGAGGGTCACTGCAAAATGATAGGGGAATGATAGGGGAAGAACAAAGGGACAACAGAGAAAAAAAGGTATAAAAGGCATCAATCAGATGTAGAATAGGCACAGTCGGCACACTTGCATGACTGTCTGTGTCTGATCACTACAGTCTGTCCTATCCTATTATTAAATTCTTTTTTCAAAACTATTTCTCCGTGTTATTTCATTCTCTGTACTCTCTATATGTCACTGCTGCAAGGACTATGTGTCAGCTACCAGTGGGACTGGCATGAGTGGGTTTGGGGCCAGCAGCTGGAGTCACACCAGGAGAGCTGGAAACACTGGGGGTCCCAGTTCTAGCTGTTGGAGCCTATGGTTGCCAGCCACTGGGGTAGGAGTGGTATGTGTCCTGAAAAACCAGACACTGGAAGGGACCAGTGTGAATGAGGCTCAGCAATGATTGCTGGAGGAAGACCACTCCTGGTTAGTACTTTCTCCGAACCAGGTATGCATGGGTCATTCACATGTATTTGTTAGCAAATCTCAAGCAGGACCAGACAGCAAGTAGGAGACTCTGAGTTGGCTGGAATATCAGGCAGGGAGAGGTGTCCAGGCTGGTATTCAGAGGACCCTATGGTCACATGGTGTCTCTGAAACGAGTGTGTGAGAGCATATTTATTTATTAGTGAGCACCAAACTGGACCAGACAGCAAGTGTAAGATCTGTGGAGAAAGCAAAAAGCCTCAGGGTCTGGTCACGGGTGTTGCAGTGGCAAAGGGGTCATGCCAGTGCTTAGGGGATTGCTAGTGGTTGTGAATCTAGAAGATGTCATATGTGTATGCCTTCATTTCTACTTCTACCAGCTGTAGAGGGCGAAAGGACTTGTTCGTCTGGGCTTATGTTTTATGAGCCCTATACGTAGGTGCTCTTGAAGGCTGCATCTTGTCTGTGGCAGCTGTGTGTCCAGCTGTGTCAGTGTCCTATATGTGTGTGTGTGTTTCTGCATGTGTATCCCTGGACGCATGTGCATCCCTGGATGCATGTGCAGCTTCCCTACTGGCTGAACCTGCAACTGGGAAAAGAGCAGCCATGTATCTCAGCCTGGACTGAGATCCCAGGTTCCCAGGGATGACTCCAGTGGCCAGGCTGGACCCCACTGGCCATAGAACCAAACATTATGTTGTAGTTTAATCCCAGCTGGAAACTAAGCTTCACACATCCTCTTGCTTATCCTCGGATTGTACAGGGAAAAGAAGTAGAAGTGTAAAATTTAGAAAAATTGTGCCTGGAGATAAAGGCAGTTTAGTAGGTAAAACAAAAGGCATGTGCACAGGCAAAATGAAACAGGGAATTAATTTTTCGCTTCCCATCAGTATATTTCTTAATACCTAACCTAAACTTCCCCTGGTGCAACTTGAGGCCATTTACTTTGGTCTTGTCACTTGTTACCTGGGAGAAGAGACTGACATCAACCTCACTACAATCTCCTTTCAGGTATTTGTAGAAATCAATAAGGTTTCCCTTCAGCCTCCTTTTCTTCAGATTAAACAACCCCAGTTCCCTCAGCTTCTCCTCATAAGACTTGTGCTCCAGACCCTTCACCAGATTCATCGCCCTTCTTTGGATTCACTCCAGCACCTCAATATCTTTGTTGTAGTGAGGGGCCCAGATCTGGATACAGTACTTGAGGTGCAACAGAGTATTTGAGGTGCAACGAATACTGAATATGCTGTTCATGATTCCATATGGTATGGAATTGCCCTGTGATCATTTAGGGTCAGCTGTTTCAGCTGTGTCGCCTCCCAACTTCTTGTGAACTCCCTGCCTCCTCATTGTTGGGGCAACTTGAGAGGCAGAAAAGGCTTTGAATCTGTGTCAGCACTGCTCAAGAATAACAAAATTATCCCTGTCTTATCAACACTGTTTTCATCACAAATCCAAAATACATCCCTGTATTAGCTACTATGAAGAAATTTAACACTATGACAGACAAAACCACCACACATTAAGGTGCTATTTAAAAGGCAAAATTACTACACTTGGCACTAAATTTGTCTCAGATATACATTCTGCAAATGGGTAACAAACAACAAAACCATATCATCCTAAACTAATGAAATACGGTGCTTACACCTAATCTGTTAACATTTGCAGGGACGAGATTAAATTCCCATGTTTCTTCACTCTCATGCACATATCACTTTCAGAAATAATTTTTTTGTCTTCTCATTCTCGAATTTCAGACATTGACAGAAGGAAATGTTATCTGTAAAATTGCTGTCAATGAGTGGCCTTACATTTTCCAGTTGCCCATTTCCAGTTCTTATTTCTTGGTTGTGCTTAATATGTAACATTTATTCTTAAGGAAGACCAGATTCAGGTTGTGTTGGACGTCTCTTGACCCACTCTGGAATCTACATTTAATTTTTTTTCCCCAGATAATATGCCTATTACATGGGTTTGAAGGAACTACCAACTTGGGTTCACACTCATTCTTCAAAAATAGTGGGAGTGACCATGGGTTTTCTTGTATAAAATCACCTATGTCTTTCAAAGAGGACTTCTTGCCATCTGTAGTAATCCCTGTTATGGAACATTCTTTGCTACTACCACTAAAAGACTAGAGACTAGTACGGAACCACTGTTAAAAAGCAGAAATAATACATTATTTCAAAATTTGAAGTTTTGTTTTCTTTTTTACCTGCAACTGATTGTTGGTGAAATGGCCCGAAGTCAGCTGTTAATTTTAGTAGATTTTCCACTGCATAGTACCATTAAACATATAACACAATACTGGCTGTATTCACTCTAGAACTATAGGACTGAAATCACTAACTTAGTGTTTGAGAATCTCTAATTAATTATTTAAATAATTGCTTGTGTTCAGTACAAGTTTTATCATATTTTCCCATCTTTCCTGCAGCTATGTCTACATTCTTCAGTAGACCAAGGCATAAAAGTCACTAAACTGCCACTAACCTAAGCCAATTAATTAACACAGCAAAATGTCACCCTGAAGTTAATAAGGCTTGGCTGCAGCGCCTCGTGGATGTGGCTATATTACTTTTCAATTCATTTGTGTATCTTTGCATTGTGTTATGAAAGCAGCATAGACCCAATACATGTGTATTGGCTAACCTCCTCCTAAGACACTGCTGTGCTTGCCACAGCAGCTGTTACTCATATATATATATATATATATGATTGCCCTGGAGGAGATGAAAGAATGGTTAATTAACTGAAGACTTTCTATGAACCTACCCCCAAAATGCCAGTGTAAGATGCTTTCTGTGTAGCTGTATTTCAGCATTAATTTATGTCAAACCATTACACTTGGGTAGACTCCAGTGCATCCCCTTAGCTATATGTGTATATGTGAGTATAGGTGTTGTTATATTGACTATGTTGTTAGTATTGACTGTAGTGTTAGGGTATTAGGATGATCTCTTTCTGGGACAGCAACAATTGTGCCACATAGCACAATATATGTGAAATAAGTTATTCTCTTAATGTTATTCTTTTTTTTCTTTCCATATTTTTGTCTACAGATTAAATATGTAAAGCCGCAAGTAATCCTTGACAAAAAAAAAATGTTTACTGCAATATATAGCAAACTGAGCTTAGGAAGCCCAATTCATTAATTTTTTAGGTACTTCCAGTTAAAAAAGGAATTAATGAATTTACTCTGAGCTCTGACCTGAAGCTCCCTAGCTCTATTATTGCCTCTAAAACTCAGTTTTACATGTAAATTTTACAACCATGGTGTCTCTCAGGGTTGTGCAGCCCCCCAAAAAAGGCACTTTAGAATAAAAGGCTATCCACTTACAGTGGTTCTGAATTGTAAAAATCAATACTTAGAAACAGAAACAGTAGCACAAGAAAAAAATTTAAAAAGAAAAGAATTTCCAGGGGTACAAGTGAAAAGAAAAAAGAACTAGTTTAAAGGACATTTTTGCCTACTTTGCTGGGCTCAGCAGAAAGTGAATACCTTCTACAACAAATTAGGTTTCACCAAGTGCACGCGGGCGCTTTGGATTAATCTATATGTCAAGGAAAGGATGAACTGATTCAAACTATGAGCTTTGAAGTTAGGTGCCCTGCTGTCACTGAAACGTCCCTTACAATTTTCAGACTATATTAGTTTAATGCTATGGTTCCTCATTACTTGCACAGATGTTGGTAGTAGACAAAGTAACTTACTTGCCCGTTACATAAAAGTAGCAAAAAATTTAAGGTACTAAGAGTAGAGGCACAGCCCAGTACTGTATATGCTGTGCTGTGTGCAGGCTAAGACAGGCTACATTAATATATGTATTCTAGAAGACAATAGTATTCTTAGTTTGTAATGTGCATTTGGCAAATGGAGTATAAACTTACTACTCAATTTAACAAAATACTAAAGGAGCTTGCTACAACATCAGGCTAATTATTATTTAAAATTATCTTGTTGCTCCTTGTTCAGTACTAACATTATTCATGATGAATTATTTGATTTTTATGTGATGTGCATGGAATTGCATGGGGACCCCAGCACAATTTAGCATTCATTTTTGTTCATAATTTTAGCAGAGAGGCTTTTTAAAAAATAATGTTGCTTCACATAATATTCTTCCTTACATGCTGTAAGACTCTATTCATTCTGCAACTACAAGGGTAGTTTTCATCATCTTGCTGCAAGGAAATATATTCAGGCTGACAAAGTTTCACATCGTCCAGTCACTTACGTGCTCTAGGGTAATTTTTCTTCTGGCTCACTCTCTTCTGCTGGAGTTGTTTCAATCTGAATTAAATGTTTACTGGGCCAAACAAAGCTTGAACCCTAGCTGTCTACAGGGTGGTGACCTGTACTTATTCTTGGCATTTTTCTTATCT
This sequence comes from Orthonyx spaldingii, assembly GCA_013397795.1. Lineage (NCBI taxonomy): Eukaryota > Metazoa > Chordata > Aves > Passeriformes > Orthonychidae > Orthonyx > Orthonyx spaldingii. The sequence goes on from VZTJ01003246.1 coordinate 1,655,838, forward strand.
GTTTATTCTACTTTACTTTCTTTCAACCTTTTCAGTATATACACAATGAGGTCTGTGACTGATCCGATGCCCAGAGACAGTCTTTCTAGTGACATCAATGGATATTGCAGAACATCCTTGTTAAATATGACTATCATTTTTCCCAAGATACTTGTGATTCTGGAAGGTAGTATGGGCCTAAATATGAGAAATCCTGGCAAGCAGGAATATAATAAAAATAAGACCACTTCTTTTTTCTATAGCAGATGTTCTCTAAAGTGTTCTATAGAATATTGCTTGCCCTGTTTAAAATAATCCATAGATCTAGTCTAATTCATTATTCTCAGCAGTATTTATAGTGAACTCTTCTTTTTCTCCCTTTCAGAAACTAGTTTAATTTAGATTAAAAAAAAATATATATATAATCATCATTATTCTCCTATTGTAAAACACACTGAATAACACACCAGTGATACTGTTATTAAAAATAGATGTTAATAGAAAGTAGTTATCTGGGCATTAAATCTATACATGTCTTCTAATGGGTTATTATTTTGTAAAGTGAACAATGAATGACCCTAAGACAAGGAAGTACATGTGAGAGGTAACAGTTCGATTTTTTTTTATGCCTCAACATATGTTCTCCATGAGGTGAAAGATTACCCTGGGGCTGTACATGTGTTAGGAGCCCTGTCCCTGGAGAGGCTTCACCTGGCAGTCAATCAGGAGAGGGAAAACTTCCACAATTAGCCCACTTGCCAGCAACTGCCCGGATGTCCCTGAAAAATGCCGTGAAAAATTGCTCAGGAAAATTGGGCTGTGGGAGGAGCTTTAACCGAAAAAAAAAAAAAAAAAAGCAGTTAACTACGACATGAGGCAGGCCATTTTTACTTTGAGTTTCTTGCAGGGAGCGGGACCCCACCAGTAAAGTCAGCTCGGCCCCCTACCCCTTTCGCCTTCTCCTCCCTGTGATCCTGCTTCTCTGTCCGCATCTGCTTTGCCTGGCTTCACTGTTCCCTGGAATCAGCCCATTGCCACAATGACCTCGTGCTCCACTGCCCTGCTCAACAGAGTGGGCGCCACCAAAGTTGTAGTCACCGCCCCCTGCACCCAGCCACAACTGCACCCGCCATGCTTTCCTGTACTGCAGCTGTAGCCATTGTAGCCATTGCTGCCTGCACCCAGCTGCCACCGCTGCCTGCTGCCGCCGCTGTATATCCCACACTCCGGCCAACAGCTGCCGCCGCCCACAGTCGCTGTTCCACAGGCGTGCCTGTAGCTACAGCAGCCCATTCTTTGGCAATAGAAGAGACACGCAGCCTGCCACTGTTTGGAAATGGCACCCAATCTGTTAGAAAAGCCACGCAGACATGCTGTGACTTGCAGCACACACACGCTCCATGTGCTGAACTGATGCTGACAAAGCACTGAGGTTCTTGTGGTAATGCTGGCCCTGTCTTCTGTTTCTTTCTCCATCTCTCTATTTTTCCTCTCTGCTCCCTTTTCTATACCCATTCAGTACGGACACCTACCTTGTTTATCAATAAACAGTTATCAGATATAATATTGCCGCATTTGGGCTTTATTTTCATCAAAGAAATCTATTAAAAAGAATCCTCCCCGAACCCCTTTTTTTTACATTGGGACCGGACAACATGTCACTGCATTGTGCTAATAAGAAATTAGTTATATCTCAATGAAAACCACAGTTCAAAGGTTGTTGAAGAAAAACAGTCCCTAGCAAATTAACAAATTAATTTGTTAACAGTACAATTGCAAAATGGGATCAGAGAGTTTAAAAGTGCAGCTGAAGAAATATAAGGGAGGCACCAGGGATAAAAAAAACCAATTACCAGTGGTCAGCAACTGGTCATTCAGGGGATACAAAAACTGGTGAGTAACTGAAGCTGATCAGAGAAACAGAGAGAAAAAAGGACTAGTTCTATATAGTAAAAAATTAACATACACAGTAAAACTTGGACGTAGCATATTCAATTACCATATTGTTAGCTTAATGAATAAAGAGCAAGGAAGCTGGCAGTACTAGAAAATGTACAAAAATAGACCTGGCAGACTTAAGTGTAAAGAGAATTTAAGAATTCCCTTAAATGACATATTCATCCTTCTGAAGAGGTTAGATCAGGGATGTTGATCACTTGTTGCTGTTCTCCTGGGCCCTTTTCCATGAAGAATGTCATGGACCTAAGGACCCTGTCAACCCTAAATATCCCTGCCCAGCCCTCTCTGGAACTACCCCCCACCTCCCCTCCAGGACCAGTACTCACTGCCCACTCCTGCTTTCAACAAACTCTTGGCTCTGCACCAAAGCAGTGTTTCCTTATTCCACATAAGTTACAAAACATTTTCAGTCCGGTGCCCTCACCATCAGGCTTTGTTGCATCTTGACTTCTGCATGCCAGGTGCTGTACACAGCCCAATGCAAACCACCATCCATTTGTGGTGGCTTATTAATGAGCAATGTCTCTATTGCTTCCTGCCTTCATCTAAACCTATACAGTCTACAGAAAGATTTTGAATAAAGTAAAGAAAATGTATTGTTTCACCTTCTCCTACTACTAGTCACTGGAACTGGTATGCTAAAAAGAGTATATGCAAGGTATCATCCCCTGTTCTATGTTTTGGTAAATAAAACAGACCAGAACTTTTTTTTATTTCTGGCTCTGAAAGCAAGTCCTTCAATACAATTCCTACTTCATGGGCTAAACTCACTACCCCTTGTAAATCCAGGTGAACAAACAGAAGGGACAGGCAGACCACATTTGTTTTACCATCTGAAGTTGGTTTTAATATTTGCTTTGAAAGAAGCTACTCTATGAACAAATGATGTTCTATCTATCTCTATTGGAGCAAACAGGGTTCACAAGGGGGAGTGGGCAAGTACACCTTCTTTGACTAAAATACCTGTAGAAGGCCTTGTTATTCTTTGCATCCCTTGTCAGGTTCAGTTCCAATTTTGTCTTGGCATTTCTCTCCCCATTCCTATACAACCAAACTTCTCTGTACACTTCCCAGGTCACCTGTCCTTGTTTCCACTTGTGGAATGCACTTTGTGCATTTGCTTCTTTCCCTTTAGTTTGACCAACAGGTCCCTCCTCAGCCACAGCAGTCTCTTAACTTCCTTGCCCTATTTCTTGCTCCTGGGGATTGCCAGGTCTTGCACTCCATGGACTTCCTTAAAGATCTGTCAGGTTTATTCTACTCCCTTGTTCCTGAGGACAGTCTCATAGGGAATCTTACTGACTATGTCCTTGAAGAGATGAAGGTATATTTAAATATGTAGAATATACATACTGACTCCAGTGACATCACTTGAGCCTCCAGAAAGTTTAAATGTTTAGAATCACTTAACAACTTAGCTTCTGAATGAACACAAAAAATAGGAGTTGCAGAGTGAAATCTCACTCACTATATACAGCCATTATGAGATTGTGTTGTCAGGGTGTATGGCTTGTGGGAATAAATCAGGATTTTCACTTTTATGTTTTTTTCCCTGTGTGAAATGCTTTAAGATCAGGATATGTGAGTTCTTTCTCAACAATTGCCTTTCTCATCTGAAAAGAAATAATTTCTGGAAAAAGCTTTTCTTCTACCATATTGTGTAAGACAGTTGCACAGGCAAATACTTGAACTGTATCTGCAAGCAAAGCATGTGCAACTTCATGAATATTCATAACAGGTGTCCACTTAGTTTTCAAGTTATCATAATTTAGAGGATTACAAAAAAAACGCTCTCAGTTTTTGAAGACCTGTATTAACTAGTCGCAACTTAAAACAGGTGTTCTCTGAAAATGTTTACAGACAGTCATGTATCGTATGAGAACACCTAGAAATCCTTTGTAGACCTGTGTCTATAATCAACCATTGTGACTCAACCATTCTGTTGTTATGATCCACAATGTCTTTTTCTAAGTTCTTTTTAATTTAAGTAAAATAATTCATAAATCAAACAATATTGTTCCATGGATATTTTAAAATGCATGGGCTTGTTTTTCTGTTAGTAGCATCACTGACATTTCGTTCGGTGCAAACAGATTGTTCTCATTGAGGAGACAGTTTTGCTATAACTGCAGGAGAGGATTCCGTACTTCTACTGTACTTTCCTACATCAACACCACAAAATGAGGCATAGCCAAGGCAGATTTTGCCCTGTGATGGAACTAAAGTATTTTCTGTAAAGGTGCAAGTCCAGGCCAAGAAATATCTTAATTCCTTGGCAGCAGCATCTAATTAGCATTCTAACATACACTATAGTTCCTATACTAACACAGTATGTTTTTTATAAAATGTTAAAAATTGTCCTTTTGTACCTGGTTTTCAATTTTCCTGGACTGGGGAACAGTCACAAACCTGCAGATGCCTTGATTTTCTCATCAGCTATGCTCCCAGTATATCTACAGTTTCATTAGAATTCCTGAAAGAAGGGATCACTCTAGTGGTTCCTATGAATAGCCCAAGAGAAAAACATAGATAATATATTAATAAAAATATATATAGCAAAGCATTTAGATTTTGTGAGCAAAGTATGGTATGACCTGGGTGGTGTGAAGATCTATGTTTTTTCACAGAACAGAACAGAACAGAACAGAACACCATTTCCTATCCATCTGCCTTCTTAGATAGTGTCCAAGTTAAAAATATCCAGGAAAATCAGACAACTGTAGTTGTGACATCCATCCCTTGTCTTGCTATTAGATTCTATTACACTTTTCTGACAGTTGTGTTCTCAGGTCTCACAAAACTATGCTGTGACTGCCATGGCTAGCCATGCTAACTGCTGAGTCAGAACCTTACATATCTGCAAGAGCAGAGTACAGAGATACAGAGTGAGAAGAACAATTCTAAGAAAACAAGGAAATAAATGTATAAAGGAAGGTGATGCTGGCTAAATATAGTTAGAGACAGACAAAGACAGTGCCTTCAATTGCCAGGATTGTCAAGGAAAACACTTCAGTAGAGAAACTGATAGACCTAATTCTGCTTATCAGGTCTGGCAAAGTGTGAAAGTAAACAGATGTGAGTTTGACCTTTCTGTTGTAATTAGAGAAGATATTGCATTTTTATTGATGTCTCCAGGGTTAGGAATTTTTGCATAGAAATATCTGAATATCTGGGGTCAAGTTATTTTACAGGTTGGCAGTTGCATCTCTGAAAGTCAGAGAATGATTCACATGATTAATTAGCTATAAAAACTATCTGAACTGATGCACTGATTATCAAACACAGTGATTCAGTATCAAGCCCCAATTTTCTGTATTTTTGTTGTTTGGAGGGAGCGTGTGGTGGGGGGGATCTGTAAACTCATCATTTCTATGATATTCACTCTTTTGCTTTAAACATCTTTTTTTCTCCTTTAGTGTCTTTCTAAATAATGCAACTGACATGCTGCAGCATGACATGTTAGAATTCTTATGGCATTTATATTATCGCTCTATTCCATATAGCTTATAATCTTAATCCAGATCACCTTAATCTTGTCACAGATTTCATAAATTCATTGGTACTAGTGCTGCTTCATTACATCAGCCTATTCAAGAGAACATCTCAGCTATAGGAAGACATCTCTTAATCTACACCACTTTGTTCACCCTCCTCCATCCATGCAACAAGCTATTCACTGATCTGATTTCTCTAGTGAATAGGATAAAAGCTTTAAGACTCAGAATTTATGTTTTCTATTTCTTGCTTTGCCATTAACTTGCTACATTCTTTTACAAAGCTTTCTTAACTCTTTGTACTTTCTATTTTTTGTCTTGCCTATTTAGACTGTAGACTCTTAGGTACAAAGCTGCTACCAGAACAAAGTTTTAATCTCTAGGCATTTTTTTTCCAATGTAGAAATAAGAGCATTAAGTAACATCAGTTCTGAATGGAAGCCCACTGAAATGAATGAGAGTTTTTATGTTTATTTCAATGTATGTGACCAGGTTTAATGGAATGATTGTGCTGTTTAATACACTAAAATATTGAAAATTATCTGGAAGTTACACAGTCTTATACTACAAACACTTAAAGTTAGAACTGAGGGACATTTCTTAATTTTCACCATTTTACCAGTAAGTATGAGATGTATGACTTTTTTTCCGCTGAGGATGTGATCCAAGAAAAGGCTTTAAGAGCCTGTAAGTTAGGTGAGGTAATTTTTTTTTCTGTAGTGGATCTCAAAAAGAAATAAAATTGCAGTGTCAGTTTTCTAGATTCCTTTAAAACATTTGCTGTGGAGAAACAAAGAATTTGAATAGGAAGTTTCTTATAGCTCATTCACAAAATACTAAGCACATCTCTAAAATCCAATCTCCCTCTTATCCTCCTACTGGAATGTAGGTTCTCAATGCAGGACTGCAGGTGCATTTGGGATCTAAAACCTAGAATTTGTGCTCAGAATGAAAGATTGATCACTAGAAATGATTACTTGGAGAGTGAAGCTGCCTTTACATCAAAATTTTAGTTCAGTTCTTGCATTTTTGAAGCAAAGCTTCAAAACTTATTTACCTACCACAGTTTGGTCCACATTGTGGAACAGTCTCAGAGGGCAAAAACTGAATTCCTTTCAGATAATACTAAATATAGGCTCTCGGAGCTTACCTAATGCGCTCATTTCTAGCTGACGTTCAGTCCTATATCACAGACCACTACTCCTAAGCATGGATTTCCTGAAAGCACATGTTAAGCACCATCTGCTCAGCATACTCTGATTGTATCTGTGAAGTGTGTCTTTAGGAGAAACATACTGTTCTGCCTTTTTCTGAGCTCCAGAAACTCTTAACCAGAAGCTATGCAACGCCTAGGCTGTGCCTGAATTCCGAGCATGCATGGAATCACAGTTGCAGGTCTCAGAGAAACATTCACACTGAAAGGAAAATCAGCACTTGAGTGTGTCAGCAAGGGAGAGAGAAAATTATTTGATTTCATTTTTGCAGTAGAATATTCTTCAGGATGCACGGCTAGTCTTTGATATACGAGGTCATATTTCCTACCTTTCTCACTTCCTTTTATCCCAGCATCTGTGGTTAAGCTACCAGATATACAGAACTTGGAGGGGGGAAAGGGACAAAAACCAGGTTTGCAAGTGATAGGTAATGCTGTGGCATGACAAAAATTGAGGAACTGAGCACTAGTGGGATCCCTCAATCTGCTCCATGAGGTGTTGGCTACAATAAACTACACCTGAAATGTTTCCACACCAATGCACGGAGCATGAGGAACCAACAGTGACCTCAAAGCTTTATACCAGTGCCAGAGATTTGACATCATTGGCATAAGTTAAACCTGGTGGGATGAGTCCTGTGACTGTGTTAGCGTAGAAAAACATAACCACGAAATGATTATACTGGTGCTTTTATTGAGACCGCTCTGGGGACCAGGGGTTCAGACCCAAATCAAAGTCCCAACATGGTTTTGGAATAGATTTGATTTTATACTTCTCCCTTACATAACTGCTATTCAATCATATGTTAATCATCAACTTTAACATTGTTCTCTTGTATATACTGTTTTCACCCACGCATGAGTTTAAGCCCCCTTCCCCACAGAGTTTCACAGTATTGTTAATCCTTTCTCATGATTCTTGTTGTGATTAATTATGTTTATCAAATAATCATCACATCAGCTACTCTACAGGTGGGTGCCCAGGTGCAGGTTCGCCCTGTGCAGGTTCACTCTGTTCACTGCCTTCAGCAAATACAGTATCTATTACCGTTCCGGAGGCCTATGCTTTTAAAAACATTTTAACCCTATGCTATCAACTGAAGTGCCATGTTGAAGAGTTACAGCCACTTCAGGATAGATAGACAGGGCAGGTGAGACCAGCAATTAGTGCTGTATGCCACAGAGGGACTGGAATGTTGCTTACATTTGGTGCTGGCATGGTTGAGAGCCTTTAGGGAAGGATTAGGGGGCAAACAAATAGTGCAGATGTCATTGTGGGAGTTTACTATGGACTACCTAGCCAGGATGAAGACACTGATAAATTATTCTTCAAGGAACAAAGGGACATCTCCAAATCAACTGCGCTTGTCCTTATAGGGGACTTCAACTTGCTGGATGTTAGCTGGAAACACCACACAGCTGGAACAAACAGATCCAGAAGATTCCTAAAACAGCTGGATGATAACTTCATGATACAAGTAGTAAGGGAGTTGACTAGGAAAGGTGTTCTCCTTGATTTATTGCATGGTAACAGAGAGGGTCTCATGGGTGAACTGGTGGCCATCTTGGCTAAAGCAACCACAAAGCAGTCAGGATTAAAAACTCTGTTAACAGGAGGAAAAGTGTCAGGAAAACTTCAACCCTGGACATGAAGAGAGCAGACTTCAGGCAGCTCAGGGTGTTAGTGAGCAAACTTCCCTGGTAAAATGCATTTGAATGTGCTAGGTTCCTGAAGTGCTGGTCACGTTTCAAGCACCACCTCATAAAGCACAGGAACAGGCAATTCCTAAATGTCAGAAGTCAAGTAGTTGAGGCAGAAGACCAGCTTGTCTTATCAGAAATGTTCCTTTGGAGATAAGGCAAAAAAGGAAAGTGTATTCCCGGTAGAAGCATGGTCAGGTGACATGGGAAGAATACAGAGAAGCAGCTTGCCACTGTAGGGAGAAAATTCGTGTGGCCAAAGCTCAACTGAAGTTGAAGCTGGCCAGAACTGTGGGAGACAATAAAAAGAGCGTATTTAAAATAAGGTAATAGCAAAAGGCAGTGCAGAAATAATATTGACCTGTGCCAGGATGGGGCTGGTCACCTCACAAACAGGAACACAGGCAAGACAGAGATGTTTAATGCATTCTTTGCTTGTGTCTTCAACACTGATGACAGGTAAAGGGGATCCCAGTGCTCTAAGATGCAGGACCATGGCTATCAGAAAGATAAACTCCCAGTTGACCCTGAAGTTGTGAAGGATCTGCTGCTCCAGTTGGATCCCTGTAAATCTATGGAGTCTGATGGGATTCATCTGAGAATACTAAAAGAACTAGATAATGTCATTGTAAAGCCTCTCTTGTTGATTTTTGAGCAGCCTTGGGAATCTGCAGAGGTCCTAGTTGACAGGAAACTAGCTACCATTGTCCCAATTTTCAAGAAGGGCGAGAAAGATGACTCTGGAATGCACAGGCTTCTCAATCTCACTTCAGTGCCTGGTAAAGTTATGGAGAAGATTATTCTAGGAGGTATTGAAAAACACCTGAAGGACAATACAGTCATTGGTCACAGCCAGCATGGCTTCATGACAGGAAAGTTCTGCTTGTCAAACCTAATTTCCTTTTATGACACAGTAACCCACCCAGTTGATCAAGGGAAGTCAATTGATGTAATCTTTCTGGATTTCAATAAAGCTTTTGATGCTGTCTCTCAAGTATCCATCTGAATAAAATGTCCAGCACAAAGCTGGATAAACACTTCATGTGATGGGTGAGCAGCTGGCTCATGGGTCAGGCACAAAGGGGTATAGTGAATGGGGTGACATCAGACTGATGACCTGACACTCATGGAATTCTACAGGGCTTCATCTTAGACCTTGTGTCCTTCAACATCTTCATAAATGACTTGGATGCAGGAGTGGAAGGGATACTAAGTTTGCCGATGATACTAATTTGGGAGGAGCTGCTGATTTCCTTAGACATAGATATGCCCCACAAAGAAATTTGACTAATTAGAGGGTTGGACAATCATCAATTGTATGATGTTTAACAAAGCTACATGCCAGATTCTGCATCTGGGACAAGAACTAGGGAGTGATAGGCTGGAAATAAACGCAGTGGAAGGAGACCTGGGGGTTCTGATTGATGGCAATTTGAATATGAGTCAGTAGTGCCCTGGCAGTCAGGAGGGCCAGACGTGGCCTGGGGGCATCAGGCACAGCATCGCCAGCTGGACAAGGGAGGGGATTGTCCCGCTCTGCTCTGCCCTGGGGCAGCCTCCCCTCAAGTGCTGGGGGCAGTTTTGGGCACTACAATGTAAGAAAGATGTTAATCTCTTACAGGATATCTAAAGGAGAGCTATGAAGATGATGAAGGACCTTGAGGAGAAGTCATATGTGGAGCGGCTGAGGTCACTTTGTCTGTTCAGCCTGGAGAAGAAGAGGTTGATGGGAAACCTCATTGTAGTCTTCAATTTCCTCTCATGGGGAAGCGAAGAGGAAGCACTGATCTCTTCTCTCTTGTGCCCAGTGACAGGACCTGAGGGAATGGTATGAAGCTGTGTCAGAGGAGGTTTAGCCTGGATGTTAAGGAAACATTTTCCACTCAGAGGGTGGTTGGGCACTGGAACAGGCTCCCCAGGGAAGTGGTCACGACACCAAGCCTGACAGAGTTCAAAAAGGGTTTGAACAATGCTTCAGGCAAAGGGTGTGATTCTTGTGGCTGTCCTGTGCAGGGTTCATTCTTTCAATATTTTGTCCACATTTCACATTACTTTAAACATATTTCACTTTATCTAAAAGGCTATTTTAGCTGTGAAAATACTTCACCACACATAATTTTCTCCTTCTGATTTCTCTCCCCCACTCCCCATTACATGTTTTTTCCTCTTCTACACACTCATTTATTGTTTATCTGCTCCTTTGCTTTTCTGTTCCATTGTATTGCATTTTGTGTGTGGGCAACAAGGTAAAATGACAAAATTTCTGATCTCTAAAGAGTAACTTTCACTTTTCCACCTCCACACAAAAAAAGAGAAATATGAACCAGCAATGCAACAACAAAAAAAGACAACCTGTCTGTGCATCATATCTTCACATTCTGACCTGCTTTGAACTCCGTATAGGCAACTTTGGACTCCTTCAGCTACTGCAAGTACAAAATGTCAGTAAAGCTAGGGACAGCTTTAAATATGATAAATTGAAGAGTGAATTCTTGCCTAGAAGAAATATGCCATTGAGCTCAACTAGGAAGAGATACACACGTCTGGTATTTGCCCCTACCTAACCCATTTCTGGCAGGAAAATTAAGAACAATTGCATGAAAAAGCTAACACCCAGATGTACTGAACAGTCCATAGTTGCCATTAATAAGCTTGATGTGACTCCTACTTGCTCCACTTGACTCCTACACATACCACTTACATACAGTCAGCCAAAGCTTCCTTACCAGCTCAACCCTAGGTTTCCCACAGCAGAGTCTTAGATGTCTGGATCATTAAATGAATTTAATAATGGTGCAAGAATGGCATAGTAGCTCGAACTGGGTGCCTCTAAGGACTGTCCCCAAACAAAGGGAACCCTGGGCATTTATACCCTCACAGTCTGAAAGCATGGTAGTCTGGGTTCTTCTAGCTAAGTCCTCGGTTCCTGGCATGTCTCTGAGTGTCCAGTCCCTTGGCCAGGTGTCACTTCTTTATGTTCTTGGCCTCTTGCCTCAGACTCCCATCCAGAACTCAACCTGCAGCTTGCTCTGCAGCTGCACGCCAAGCTACCAGCACTCAATGTATTCCTCAAATATTAACCATAGAAAGAGCTTAAATTGTAACACTGCTCACTCACCCTGTACCGACTCCTCCCCACAAAAAAAAAAAAAAGAAGTCTGGAGAAGGAAGAAAAAGATCTATCTTTCTTTGCCACAGTGGAAGTGTGCCACAGAAAGTATGAAGAATCTTAGAATTGTGAGTGGCTGACCTTCTCTGATCTCTTCATTTCAGTTGTCATTTAAAAGTAGCATATAGCCCCCACAGCTTTCATCATCACAGACACAACCACACATTCATATTTGTCTCTAAATATGTTCTATAGCTATGTAATCAGCACATAAGTGTAAAGTGCAACTATTATAAATGAGGTAGTAATTTTGCCTTTGTCTCATCTATTCCCTCTAGCCACTTCTAATTCTTGGCAAACATATATGTTTCTATGTGCTTATTTAAAAATCCTTTCCAAAAGGCCCTTCTGTTCTTCTTAGCTAGGACCAGACTGACATGCAGGGAGGAAAAACATGACACCACCTTCTCCGCCAACAATTCAAGCAGAAGCCAAGAAGTGTCTTGCATTAGCACTTAAAGGAGAGACATCTATTTAAAACTGTTGAAACTGATAAGTGTTATTTTATTCCAGTTCCTCTTCATAAGAGCCCTGTTTCTTAAAGATCAGTACTGATGTCTGCACTGTAAAAATCTCTCTACCTACTCTTCCCTGCCATGTGTCTCATCTACTTCAGCTTAGTATACTATGTAAGATAGCATCATTACTGAACATGTTATACTCAAAAACTTATGGGCAAAAATGAAACACATGTCAAGTATAAAGCCAAAAATTTATTTTAATTCTAATTGAAACTTTGCTAATCTAATTAAAGAAATGCTTCTAGACCAGCTTTATTAGAGAAAAGGTGAAAAAAAAGAAAAGAAATTCCTTCTACAAAGAAAGTCTTCATCAAAATAATTTTATTAAAATTATTATAGACTTATTTTCTAATTTCTACCTTTTTTTTGTTATAATGCTTATCTTTACCTGTCCTTCACAGTGCTAATATTAATGAGTTTTGTCTGATGGGAGCAATATAATGAATTGCTAGTATTCCAAATTCTTCAGGGGACTCTGATGTTGACTGGTTTCTTTTTCTTCTTTTTCTCTTTTTTTCTCTTTTTCTTTTTCATTATTTTCTTTTTCTCTTTTTCTTTTTCCTTTTCCTTTTTTCCTTTTTTCAGCAGAAAAAAAATTCATTAGTCTAGTTGAATTTTCAAGGGGAAGAAGCTATGTCTTCTCTTTTTTTTCTGGCATAGTTAAGTTCCTCTCATGTCTCAAAAAACAGGTACTAGTATATTCTGGAGTCAGCCTTCAGTGTGTTGCTGTGCCCAGCTGTCCTCCCATTCAGCAGTATGAAACAAGGTTTTTGGGTTTGTATTTTAGGTACAGAAAATTTAGAGGGTTAGGGTAGTTTTTTTAACTCACATATCTCCTCGTGTTAACATCAGAGAATATCGTTACTTTACTCTAAAGTGTATTATGCTGTTTTACATCATAAATGAGAGGCCCTTTCTGGCCAAAAGAGTGATCTAAATATTCTTGTTCCTAGAATTTCTCAGCGAGGATTTTGTGGATAGAGAAGATATTGAAAGTAGAGAGAACAGTTTTTTAGTAGGAGTTGTAGAACAAAGAAAAACAATAAAATACATATCTATGAAACAAAATGTCCCATACTGTTTATCAAATCACAGGAACAGGAGCTGGACTGTCTTCACCCAAACAGAGTAAAGCCTGAAGGAAGGACACCATACAATTACAAAAGAGACAGAGAACAAGACCACCTGTTAATGCAGCAAGGTCAGAGACAATGATACTGAGATTACACTCATACTGCAGGAATTAAGTCCCTGAGTTGACACCACTCTTAGTAAAACTCACCCGAAGCTCTGAACAACTTGATGTAACTTCAAAGATACATTCAGCTTTGAAGCTGGTTCTGCCCTGAGTGAGGGTTTCCCACTCCAAATTAAATTATTCTACATCCTATCAAACGTAAATTATTTTATGATTCTGTGAAGATAAAACACCATGCTGAGGTACTTTCAGGATCAATTTGGTAGATGTACAGTGCCACATTTTGATGTGTCCAATATATTCAGCTAAGGTCATAGTTGCTTAAGGGTCTGTCTTACCATGCACACTGTGGACACATCCCTTCATTTGTCCAAATGTAGCTACCCTTTCTATTTCTTTCAAATTGCATCACTTCATACCTGTGTCAAGTTGTTTATCCAGGTCTCTTCTTTTTAATCTAGGCTCATGTCAGTTTAGTGAAGTGCTGACTTCTTGTTAAAATGGTAGCATCTAGACTATTTTCCCTTAGTAATGGATCAAATAACCATCATAGTTTAGCAGAATCTGTGTATCTGCCTCAAAATATAAATTATTTGTTTTAGATAGGACAGTCTAATCCAGCCTCACCTACAGACTAGTATGCAAGATTCGTAAACAAATACCAAAACAGTGTTCACACCCAGTTGTAGGAAAATGTTTATGTTATTCCAAAGTGACAGAGAGGGGAAAAAAAACCCCAAACAACAAAACCAAATGCAGATTAAAATCCTCATTAACAAAAGTCTTCAAAGATCACCAAAAGTACCTATAAACATGAAGAAAAGTTTCTCCAAAAAGCCAGGATCCTTTCTTCACAGAAAAAAAAAAAGCCCATAACTACCATATAAGTAAACAGAGCTTACCAGAGAAGGATCCTTTTGCAAAGAAGATTAGTACAGGATAGCTGCCATACACATAGCTTGTATCACATGACAAGAGGCACAGGGTTGGCTTGCATCATTCAATGAAACATAAGGTATGAAGCATCAGGTAGCAAATTATCTACTTCCAGAATCACAGCCACATACCTCTGTCAAATATAATTCTACCCCAAAGCCAATTAACCAACCCAAGAAATAATATAAATTAACCCAAATACTTCACTACACTGAATTTCATTCCACAGCTACATGCATGACACTATGCTTTATCTGCTTCCAAATGTACTAGTCAACTGACATCTGGCTCATGAACATTTAGCACTATGTTCAGTGGACAAGCATGCATACCTATGGAGTTTTACTCAGGAATACTTATTGTCTGCTCAAAATAGCACTACTGAATTTAAACTCTTTTGTGTTGTATGTAGTCACCTTTTTCTAACTCTTGATTTCTGTGTTAATCTGATACTGTCTAAAGTATTACAGCCCATAGATGCACATAGTCACTTTTATATCCCTTATCACTTGCTGCCTTATTTTTATTCTCAACCTACAAAATGTAAAAATCTAGCAATTTTATACAAAATAACAAAGTAGGAACCACCAGCTATCTCTAAGACTTCCCAATAATAGGAAGATATTTGAGGGGAGAATGGCATTCTAAACATTGGGAAAAAGCAGCATTTTTTCATCACTTCCATGAATGTCCATAATGTCTAAAAACTACAGATTTGATTTCCAGCTCTCCTAGCTCCTGTGCAAGGCAAGACGTATTTTGCCTAGGCTGGAATGTTCTTAGTTACAGTATTCTTGGGAAATTTCTAGTTATAGTTGAAGAAATTAAATGAGACTTCAGATTTCAGCCCCATAAAATAGGAGAGATAGAATGGAGAGTCTCCTTCTGAGATTTATGTTTAGATTATTTCCAAAGTTAGTAATTCTGGAGAAAAATGGAAATCACAAAGGAGGAATTATAACAGTTTACACAGCAAAGAAGCAGTCAGTCCGTCAGATATAAGCAGCTAGAGGACTTTAGTAAAAAGGTCCGTCCTAGCATTAAAATCCCATCCAACAAGTGAGCAAGCTTAGGAATAACTATCTGTATTTGTGGCAGTAACAAGTTTCTGAATACCTTGCTCTTTTCTTCATATTCCTTATCATAAGACACAAAACCTGGCTATCTCTGGCAAAGTCAATCTATTTCATACACTTTGCCTTACCATCCTTCCAAATCACACAAGATAAATAGTGCACATTAGGGCATTATATTTATTTACATATATTTACGTATTTATTACATTATATTCTTACCACTTGTTCAGCTTTCTCTTCAGGTTTCTAATCATGGACATTGAGTCTTAAAGTCTTCTGTTGTTCACTGGTCTGCTACTATGCAAAAGCTTACTTTTGAAAACCTGTTTATATGGAGATTTTAAGAGTTGATAGTCAAACCAGATGTAAAAATGAAGAAATCAAAACCAAAACCGTGAATATAAACATTGATGAAAAAAGGTATTTAAGTGAGCAATTGCACATTTCAGAAAATTATTTTGCATTCACAAAATTTGCAGTTTGGAATTAACATCTTTTTCTCTTCATTAACTTCATACAACATTGTCTCCCACATGCAGGTATTACCAATATGACTTCTATTACATTAATTTTTTAGTCTGACACAGACATCACAGAGATTCCAAATTAACATATTCTCAATCAATGTGTTCCAGCCTGCTGAAAACTGCTTCAGTCATTTGAGCTTTTTATTTTATAATATTAAAATGGAAACAAGTGTGGTACTGAATGCAGTCTACATCTGTTGACTTAAAAGTATCTTTGAATCTATCTGAAAACCTTTAAGTTGCATAAGGAAATAATTTATTAACACCTTTTGCTGTATTTGTGGCAAAAAAATGCTTTCTTCAGCAACTCATTTACAAATTATATTCCCTGCACTTCTATTGGCATGTTAAGTTTACTTAGATGCATACAATTTAATCACGTAGCTTTTTTAGTTATGGCATTCATGACTATATGAAAATTGTAATTTCAAAATGGTTCAAATATTTCTTCATGGATTGTCTTCTTTCTTTGTTAGTTTTATCAAAGTATTTACCCATGACAATGACTAAGCAGCTCCCTTTTCTTTTTGGAAAGTGAAAAAAAAAGCAAAACAAAAGTAGTCACTTTTTCTTTTGTTCATGAAACTTTAGAAGTTCACTCTAATTTTTCAGTTGCAGTTTCACACGGGTATATAATTTGCAAACAGGGCAAAGAAAAACACATTTCATCCCTTTGCTCAGGTACACAAGCACAAAACTTCATTCAAGTCCACTCTCCAGAAGTTTTGTAGTCTAAATAGCCCTATGTCCAGTGAAGCAAAGGAACAAAGTTTTGATTATCTGTGTTGGAACTAGTCTGTACATTATAAGAAAAAAAATAGCAAGTGTCTGTATGTTGGCTGATTTCCTTTAGAAAACTCTTCTGTAGGGATGTTTGTGATCCTCCCTGTTCTCTGTGTTGTCAAATGTCTTGGCTTCACCTCAATACTTCCTTTTACCCCAGTGGTTCAGCTCCCAGAGTTATTGAGGCTGCTATCAAACTATACAAGCCCTAGGTGAAACAGTCACATTTTAAGTTCCATTTAAGACATTTAAGACCCATATAAGATAATGAAGTAGTGGGTTATCTTCAGTGCATTCAAACTCACAGAATGACAGAATGGTTGAAATTGGAGGTCATCTGGTCCAACCCTCATGCTCAAGCAGGGCCACCTAGAGCTCGTTGCTCAGAAACACGTCCAGATGGCTTTTGGATGTCTCCTCAGATGGAGACTCCACAACCTGTGGCAGTGCTCAGTCACACTCAGTAAAAAACCTTCCTTCTATTCAGATGGAACTTCCTGTGTTTGTTCCTATTGTCTCTGATCCTGTCACTGGGCACCACTGGAAAGAGCTCAGCTTTTTGGCTAATATCAAGTTTACTGACTCCAGTGTGCATGTTTCCTGATATTTGTGGGTTTAGTGTGGTCCCATCATAAGGTTTTAGCTTTTCCCTGTTCTAACATGAAACAGGACAATTTGTATTTCAACCTCGTATATCTTATGTCTTCTCTCTGCACAGAAAATTTCTAATTCTCTTGTTTGATTAACTTTTAGAAAATGAAAAGAGAAATGTGCAGAAAATATTTTAAAATCATAAGCACTACAAGAAATAGGAGCAAGTAGTACTTGAAAGCTGTGAAACAACATTATTTGCACTTTTATTCATTGTTGCATGAATGAACTTTGGCTTAAAAGTATGCTCTGAAAAGAGAGATAACACTATTTATGAACCCTTCGACTGACTATCAGAGTTGCAGAGAAGTAACAGCTGTGTGTCCTATCACTTCTCATTTTCAAGAGGTTAAAACACTTGCAAATAGATTGCTTTTTTTCTTTTCTCTCTCTCTCTCTTTTTTTTTTTTTTTTTTGGATTGTTCTCCTTCAGCCAAGAAGGTCACACAAAACGCTTTCCTTCCTCTGGATCTTGTTCCTGTGTTAATATCTCCTTCATTTCTTGCCATCCCTTTTGGAGAGGGAAGCAAAATGAAAATAGTTAACAGAGCTCTAGAAAAGCTAAAAGCAAAGATAGAAGTTTGAGCCTTTGAGAGTAATTGCTAGACTAGCTTTTTCATGTCAGTGAACCTTTCTTACAGTAAGCTTAATGCATTCATTATCTTTTGCCTTTTCTAGGACTCGACTGGTGGCTACTTTTATGTCCACACAGAGTGACAGTCATGACTCAAGCTGTTTCTAAGTAGAAGTAGTAGCCCTGCCTTCAAATTCTAAGCAAGCCAGAGACATTTGTTGTGGATATAAATAATTTCAAAAGTTTTAGAGACTGAGCAATGGGTAAGTTATAAGTTTTCAATCAGGAAGAATAGATTTTTCCACCCATCTTTGGCTCATGAGATCTTTATAATAAAAAATTCTACCATGACCAGGAACCAAAATCAAAATCATAGATGTTTCTTCAGTGGAAAGAAGTTTGTAAATGAGCCTCCTGGAATACAGCGTTTTAATTAAATTCTTTTAAATTGGCATTTTAAATAAACCAACTAAAATATAATAAAAATGAACATATATAAATGAAAATTCTGTGGAAGGTTACATTTTACTATGTGGCCACGTGGGATTTTTTCTATTTGGAAAAATAAAATCTCATCCTTACAGGAAAAAAAAACCCCTGGATTCTAAAGACAAAAACCAATATCTTTTATTTGTAAATTTCCAGCTCATTTTAATAAACATGTACTACTTTTGAGAATATTCCAGAGGTTTTGACAAACTATGTGTGTGACAGAACATTAAAAAGGAGGAATATTTAACTGCATATATCACAATTTTTTTAATCAATAACTCTGGAACTTCCAAAATATTTTAGACAGTGGGGAGACAGTGTTTACTTCTGAGGATTTGTGGTCTACAGTTAAATCAGATAAAATGTATAAAGTATATGTATAAAAAGGATCAAAGGAAACATGTAGATTGACATATTTTTCATGTTTTATGAAACTGGGTTTTCAAACACGCTACGTGCTGAGACTTTCATAAGAAGTTGTATAAACTTCAAATACGTAATAATGCAACAATAAATTTCATTTTTTCTGATTTTTACCATTATTTTTTCTTCCTTAAATGTACATGCAGACACACACATGCACACACAGACATACACGTAGAGAAGTTATTTCTATTTTCCTCCAAATTTAAAAATTTGATATCAGTACATTTTTCTCTCTTTTTTTTTTTTTTAAAAATATGTTTTCTTTATGGGATCTAGTATTAAATATTCTCCAAAACAGCCAGCTTTCTTTATGTAAGTTACCATCCGTATCCATCTATTTATTTACTTTTAATTACACACTTACATGTCTGCAAAACAATCAGAACCAGATGCTCAGAAGTAATTATAAGACCAATTTCATAGAAAAGTTGGAGTTTCAGATAAATGCAGAACCTTCAGTGAAGTCCTTAAGCATCCTTTCATGGATCCTAGGTGTCACAGAATCCTAGATATTTCACAAGATAGTTGGAAGAAATGTTTCCAAGCAGTACTCAAAATCAACCTGCTTTTATTTGGATACTTTTATAGACATAGACATTTTTATAGATATAGACATTTGATAGTAAATGTCTATAATATTGGATCTACTGTGTTTGATTACTAGATGTATTAAACCCTTCTGCTTCATTTTGGAGGAGTCAGTATGTGTTAAAGTAGATGTACAAGACAGTTTACATACATTCTGCTTCAGCAGTCCATTACATTTTGTCATAAACATATCTCTGAGACCTGAAAACCATGCTTCTCTAAAGGGAAGAGCTATACATGACAGCTGCTGTATATGACAGAAAAATAAGTTACCAATGAATCCTTTATTAAAAAAATAAAAAACAGCATTAATGGTTTACCTTCAGTTAATAAACAGAAAAAAACAGGAAAAAAAAAAAAAAAGAGATTAAATTGACTAATTTTAGCTATTTGTGGGGAACCAATTTAATCTTGATTTCTAGCTCAACATTGTTTGAAATTGCCAGAGGTATGTGGGGGAGGGGCTGCACAAGCGCTACTTGCAGGAAGCAGCTTGGAGAAAGTGGAGGAAAGCCCTGTCTCTAGGGACACTTCACCTGACAGCCATTTCACATAACAGGTAGTCAGGAGGAGACCACCAAGGACACTGCTCTATAGAAAGGTTCTCCAATAGGAATGCAGGTCTCCAACCTGCCCAGGTCCTTCTGAAGGGCTGCACAGCACTCAGGGGGATCAGCCCAAAGGTCCTCCCACTTTGTGTCATCAGTGAATTTGCTGAGGAGGCATCTGGACCTTCATCTAAGTCACTGATGAATAAGTTAAGCAATACAAGGCCCTGCGCCTCCTGCCCGAGCACCCACTCCCTGTGTGTCCGGCTGCCTGTCGTCACGGGAGCTGTGCCTGTGGAGCCATGCCTCTCTCTCTGTCTCTCTCTCTCTCCATTCTTTTTTCTTTCATTCCTTCTTTTCTATCTCTCCTATTCTTCTTGAGCAAAGCAATGCCCTTTTCATTGCCAATAAACGATTCTCAGATATATAGTATTTTCTTTGTTTGGCTTAACTCCCTCCAAATCATCCATTTTAGAAGAATCCCCCACAGTTCCCCAGAGTGGAATGAGATACTATTTCACCCAGTTTCAGTTTAAAAAGTATAGTGGTGGCATTGGATAGAGTTTATAAACATGAAGTCTCTTATTATTCTGCTAGCTCCTGATCCCTCTAAATTCTTTAAAGATTTTTCAAACCCTCAATTTAATCAGAATAGAAGTTGCTTCATTAACCATGTCAGTTGTCAGTTAGAATCAGCGAATATGATTCAACTGTCTTTATAGTTTTCATGACCGGTGGACGCATTTCTAAACGAAGTGTAGTTACATGTTTAATACATAATGCAGCAATATAATAGCAAAAGGAATGCCATAAGGCTATAAGTTCTGACACTCTACTTAAAATCTTCAGGCTGAACGACCTTCATTCCAAGGTTTGCAAGAGAACACTCCCTTGTGCAGCTGGTAACTGTCCGTGTAATTTCTTTCTTTAAAAAAAAATATATAGAATTGAATGGAAACAAATGACAAATACAGTTTCTAATGTGCTGTAGTACCTGTGATTTTTGCCATTAACGCTAAATGTTTTTAAACCTTGATAGAATTTAACATCTCTTCCCTAATTCATAGATTTGCAGAGTCACTCAGATTGTGCTTTCTTCTGTTTAAAGAGAATTCCCTGTATTTTGGTTTGTGGCCATTACCTCTTATGTTATTAATAGTCTAGTTAGTCTTATGTTATGAATAGTCTAGTTCCATATTCTTCAATCTCTTATTTTTTTCTATTTTAAAAACTATGTATTAAAAGTAAAAGTTATAGATCAGAATAATTTCTAAGACCAATAACATTTTGTACAGTAGATACTATTAAACCTCTTTACATACAGACTGGATGAGATGACATTGAGGTGAATTGAGAACTGACTGAATGGCAGCTCCCAGATGGTCATAATCAGTGTCACAGGATCTAGCTGCATTCCGGTCACTAGTGGTGTCCTCCAAGGTTCAATACTGGTATTGTTAAACTTATCAATGACTCGATGAAGGTCCAGATGCCTCCTCAGCAAGTTCACCAATGATACAAACCTGGGTGAAGCTTTGGGCTGATCTCCCTGAATGCTGTGCAGCCCTTCAGAAGGACCTGGACAGGTTGGAGAGATGGAAGAACTGTCTGCAATTCCAGGCAAATGCAGGGTCCTGCACATGGGGAAGAGCAACCCCACGCACCAGCACTGCCTGGGGACTGACTTGCTGGAGAGCAGCTCTGTGGAGAAAAGGACCTTGGGGTCCTGGTGGACAACAAGTTGTCCATGAGCCAGCAGTGCCCTTGTGGCCAAGAGGACCAATGGTATTCTGGGCTACATTTGAAAGAGCATTGCCAGCAGGTCAAGGTGGTCATCTCTGTCAAGTGGAAAATGCCTTTTCAACAACCAATTGAACAGAAAGTACATAAACTCCATTTTTTTTGCATTCCAAACTGCTATCCAGTGTTTTCAGTTGTATGGAAAGCTGCAAAAGGTGTGGTTTTTTAAGAAGTAATTGTCTTAAAACTCTATTCATTCATTCATTCATTCATTCATTCATTCATTCATTCATTCATTCATTCATTCATTCATTCCTTGGTAACATTACTGAAATATCAGGACACAGGTAAATTTAGAAAAACAAAAATTCATCCTCTTTTTCTACAACATGTTAATCCCTAGCTTATAGTTTAGGCTAAGGAAAGAGGAACTGAATGTATGACTATGCAAATAGAAAACATGAACTAAATTTTATTGAACTCTAAGGAAAACCTACAATAATCACACTATTTATCCTACATGTTTCCATTATGTTTACTTATGACAATGTAATCTTTAATCTTATCTGTATTTAAAAAATATACATTTGAGTTTCAGTCAAAAAATATAGAAGATAAAGAGGATCTTGCCCTTGTCTTTGAGTCAGAAAGCCATCCTGCACTAAGTAGTTAATGTTAATCAAGACTGTTAATCCTAAATCAAAGGTTAAAATAAATCAATTTAAGACATTTCCAGATGTTTTTGTATGTGTGTATTTCTGAAAAAGACATCAAACACTGAACAAAATATAAAGTAAATTTTTATATTAAAATGTTTCCTTAAATATCAAAGTTTGATGAATCAAAATGCTGTGTAAAAAAATGAAACCTGCAACATTTTAAAAAATTGTACTGTAAAAGATAAGAAAAGGTGGAAAATAAATGACAAGGCAATGTAGTGATAATGACTTTAAAGTGACAGAGTGCAGGTTTAGATATCAAGACAAAATTCTTCCCTGTGAGGGTGGTCATGCACTGGAAGAAGTTGCCCAGAGAAGTTGTGGATGTCCCTGTTCCTGGAAGTGATTTAGGCCAAGCTGCATGCAGTTTTGAGCAACCTGGTATAGAGGTAGATGTCCATGCCTGTGGCAGGAGGGTTGGAACTAGGTGATTTTTATGGTTCCAACCCAAAAATTTGTATGATTCTATGAGTGTTACATGAATATCCTTTTGGCAATTTCAGGTCATCTGTCCTGGCTATGCCTCTTCCCAGCTTTTTGTGCCCTTCCTGAGTGGCAGAGCATGGAAAAATGCCAAGTCCTTAACGTAGGTTAAGCACTAGTTAGCGACAACCAAAACATGAGTGTGCTATCAACATTATCCACACACTGAATATGAAGTACAGCACTGTACCAGCCACTAAGAAGAATATGAACTCTATCCCAGACTAAACCAGGCCACAGAGACATAAAAAACTGTCAGTATCAAAAAGAAATCCACCTCACTGGCCCTATTCTTAGTCTTTGCTTGTACCATTGACTACAGTTGCAGAATATATGTCTCCTGAGGTATACATCTTCTCCATATTTCTGGTGAGTTTCACCACTGGTAAGACCATTACATTTTTCCATTCACAGAATTCTTTTTATGATATTTCTTTTGTCCTGTTTTCCAATAATCATTTTGAGCCAGGGTATCTCTGTTCTGAACTCAGAGTGGTCAGCAAGCATTGTAAGATTCTTACAACATATAGGGTACAACAAACTACTCCCAGCTGGCCCCTGTGAACCCAGATCAAATGCTTCTGCTGAAATTGCCTCTTCAGCCTCAATTAAAGATTATTGGAAGGGCACTGGAAGGCAACTTAAATTGAAAAGAAAATATTTTCCTAAGAAGTCTCTCAGCTCAGATGAAAAGACAAAGAAATTGAGATGCATGTGGGAAACAGGGAACAAGAACCTTGGAAAGAGAAAATTAGGGGCTGAAAGAAATAGTTGGAGGAAAAGACTGATACGCTAGATTAAACAATATATTGGGAAAAAAACCCCCCAATTATTAAATGGCAGAGGGGCAAAGAAATAGGAGACAACTTTATATGGGCAAGACAAGCATTTTGGGATGCAATATAAAGGAACATCTACTGCATTCACTTTTAGTATGGGATTTTTGAGTTGCATACATTTTCTGCAACAAGAATGATGTGTTTCAATGTTGTGAGATATGCTACCTGTCGGAACATTTAGTACCGTATTAGTTGCCACGGGAACAACATCTTTTTGTGAAGCACATTCTGAGTCTGGCTTTTCCTTTTGGAGTTATACCCCTGTGGTGCACAAATAAATGTGACCAAGTTATGCATGAGGAGTCTGAATTTGATGAACCGTAGCAAACATTAAATTGCCTGCATTTTATTCTTCTATAGTATAATTTCCAGAAGACTATTGTCACAATGATTAGTTTTTCATGACTACGGTTCAAAAAATTGTAATTAGACATAGGAACTCAAATGTTCTCATAGCTAGGAAGGTCTATTACCACTTCATTATATCTGAAAGCTAAATGATGGTGTGACAGAATTGTTTGCTATTCATAAAACGAGGATGACTGGAATATTCAAGAGGCACAAACACATGTTCTTATATAAATGCACTGCAAGAGCTCCCTGGTATAGAGCATATATGTTAAAACCTGACATATGAATATGACACAGCCTTATGCCATGTGTTAGTTAATTGTTAACCCTCTCACTGACTACTGAGCTACAGAGTTCCTGAACTTCTACTTCTCCCTCATTTTTTGCTTCTCTAAATTGTTGCCTTTCTCTGTATTCATGCTTTTGCTTGTCTCATTTACCAATTATGTTACTACCGTTTTCTTCTGGGGGTTTCTTTTCACTAGACATTTGCATATAATCTCATAGATTTTAACTCTGACCAATCTGGGGTATAGATAATCGTCTTACCTAAAGGTGCAATAGCAAAAGATGATAGGTGTTAGAGAATTGGTGACAAGGGAAACACACATAGCTGCTGCTTAGTGGAATTAATTTAATTTTGAAGGAATTATAAGGTGTGAACCTTATACCCAATGCTTTGTTTCCAGACAATGCTAAATGATCTGTTTCCAGCAGAGAACATGCCAAAAAATCAAATGATCTTCAAGCTCTTAACTGACAAATAGGTAAACACTAACATAATTCTGCAAAAGAAAACAAATGGCAGTGTCATTTTGATAACTATTCCAAATTTTATATAGTTACTCCTAGCAGAATTTCTCCTAAGAACATAATAATTTTTATTTGTTTAGGAGACACAATTGTAAAACCTGTCCTTCTCTGCAGTGTTCGAACCTTGGGTGTTTCCTCAGAAAAGATCTGAAGCAGGTAAGCATAACCTGTGACTTTTTAAATTTGTTTTTGACCAAAATTAACAGATAATTTTCCAATCTTGTCTATGATGAAAGTCACATTCTTTGCATGATCTAATAGAATGCTTTCTCAAAACCTTATCTCAAAGGGCAACGCTTTCTGCAAAATCCAAACAAATATAATGGTTAGTAGCAAGTGAGTTGCAACATCCTTACCTTAGGCACACATTAACCACTGGGCAACTCAGAATTCTTGAAACCATATTGAGTAAAACAAAATTTTCTGTTGGGGTAGCTGAGCCCATCCCGGGACATTGGTGGGACAGCTCTGTTCTTTGAAACCACCCCTTAGAAAGTGAATGGTCTCTCCCTAGGTTACCTTACCTGGATATGTTAATTCTCCTATATTCATTGACCTTGATCTGTTCCTCACTCCACCCTTCCCTCCTTCTGTATCCCCCCGCCCCTCTCTCCAGCCCTGTGCCCCCTGCCCTCTGGCCAGTGCCCTATAACAAGGGTTTCACAAGGTCATTCGGCCTCTTTTGCCTATGGACACCTTTGGAATAAAGTGTCTCCGGAACTCTATGCGATCGAGCCCTTTGTTTGAACCCAGGTAACGCACGAGCTATCTAGCTTGGGGGAGGTGGATACACGCCAGAACACCGGCTGGGGTAGGACAGGGCTGTCTGCACAGTACCCGGCTGTACTGGCCAGAGTGTGCCAAGACACTCCTGGTAAAAGCAGAAGCTTCCATCCATCCCACACCACCTCCTTCGGAACTGTGTTAATTTTCTAAGTATTTTAAAATTAATTTCTAATAATTTTAAATAGATTGACATGGTACTGTTGTGTACATCTCCTAGAAAAGCTACTGATAAGCTGTTGAATGCTGAATTACACTAACATATGGCACCTTGATATTGTGTCAAAGAGTAGAAGATGGCCAGTCATAAATTCATCATATCATGTCAACTGTATAATAATTAGGTAGATAGAAAGTCTATTATTCAGTCAGAGAAATATATTAAAATATTTTTATAAGAATCTAGGAGGGAAGTACCACAATAGTCAGTATAGAGCAGTACAAGTCTGTCAATAGGCTCATTCACTGATAGATAATGCTTCTGGATGATGAGTTTAGTTTGAATTTAGCATGAGTATATATCATTTCAAATGAAAAATATAGTTGAGAAGTTTATGTAAAAATCTTCTTGAATAACAGCAACTCTTACAGTAAAAGAACCTCTCAGGTTTAAAATCTGAACTTAACTGTGTGGTTGAAAATGAGATGTGGTTTGCCTTGTTGACTATTTTAAGATAATTTACAGATTTTAACAAAATTTTAATAAAACACACATCTGACTGATAAAAATCTGTTATTGTTAATTAATTTTAAAAAGCAACAAATGAACAGTCATAGTGATGAACAACAATTTAACAGACAACTGAAGAAGAGAACTAGAGGTCTCCAGACACAAGTGTGAAGTCTATGGTGGAAAAAGGATGATTTTGTCTTATTTTTGCATCTGTTTGAAACATCTTTCATTTGAAATTAAGTATTTCTGGCAGACTTTCCAGGGAAATTTGGAGCACTTGCATGAGTAAATGTGATCTTCCTACAGATCTTCTGAAATTTCCAGTCAAATCTAAGAAGCAATGTAGATCCTTTGTAGATTCAATAAATGTCTCCCTGTCCTCTGATGTTTAACCCTACAGAGTTTGAAAATGAGAGGTTAAGGAGAAGGTCTTTGATCCATCAGATTGCATTTCCTCATATTGAACTTGTTACTCTTAAACACAAATTTGTAGTCACGTACAATAGATGACATTTAATGTTTTAGCTCTCACTTGAAATATGGAAGAGTGTGATCCCAGTTTTGATCTGACTCAAGCAGAAGGATATTTATGACATACTGATGAAGCCAGGCAATAGCTGATTGCTCTGACTGTGTAGTTTTTTGCATACTGGTTTACCATCTATAGACATATAAAAGTACAGTTCATCATTTTCACCCATAAATCACAGGGAATTCTTCTGTTCTGTCCTTGAAAAGAAATCAAGGTGGTATTGTTCTAACTCATTAACATTTAACAAGTCTACAATAACTGCATATCACACCAAATTACTATGTGTTTATAATGACTGAGACACTAAGTTTATTTATGATTGCTTTTTATCACAGATGATGTTAAGTTACATGACTCAGTATGTTATTTGGTGAACTATTATACAAATGACAAATTATAAAACTGTGGGAAACAAAGACTTTTTTGCACCTTTTTTTTTTTGCCTTTTTCTTTTTTTTTTTTTTTAATAAAAAGAATGTCAGTTTGTATTACAATTAGTCAGTGACAGAGTCAAGCTATTCCAAAATAGGAAATGTCTGCTTCTTATACTCAGGACTTCAACTGTTAAATTGGACCAAATGTCTTAAGCTACACATGTTATTATAAGTAGGATCATCAACAGCTCAGAAAAAGAAATTATTGTCATTTCCTATTACAACCTATACAGACTACTCCCACAAAGTTCATATTAAAAAATAAAAGCTATCTAGCAGTAACTATTTTAAATTTGTGTCTTCAGCAGCTCCTTACTAACAACTTTACCTTATTACTTGGCACTTGTCTGTATGGGATCATTTTATACCATGAGTTAATGGCTACAGAAACCTTCCCTGCATAACTATTCACATTTCAGTTCAGAAAATGGGAGAAGTACAAGACTATAGATACAATAGTGTAGAGACAAGAAGCATTGTGAATGAGATTGTACTTTTTTAGGCACTAGATAATTTAATTTAGATTTACAGAAATCATAACTTCAGTGTCTGATATGAGAGTATCCTCCAGGTATCCTACTTGGAGATACAGTATAGTCACGAAATAAAATTCAAACTACACAGTAGTGTTATGATTACGATTTTAATATATGCACAAAAAGAGAAGTGCAAATGCCTGGCGATGCCCACACAGGAAAAAGTAAATAGTATGGAGCTTAAGTACATCACAAATAAAATGGTAATTGGGATAATTTTCTGGACTATAACATTGAATTTTATCCAATTTCTGCTTTAGTAATATAAAACCTGAATATGTCTTTAAAAATAATCCCAAAATATCCTACTTTTAACACATTAGCTATTTAACTTTGGCCTTACTGGAGCTCTAAGTTTGCAGCAATGCAGATTTTCTGAAGTTTTGTTAAACATCTTAACCTGATACTATTTTCAATTTGTGTTCATGTGGTGAAAAATGTAACATGTATTTTAATATTAAATACATATATCAAAAGGACAAAGTATGAAAGGCAAGGTCTTCTTCTCTGTTCAAACAATATTTTCCATGGCTTTGACAGAATCTTCCCAATTTGATAAGTAATCTTATATTATTAGCACCTCCGCAGATGAAAGCTTAATTCCTTAAAAACTAACTTTTATTATCATCCATGTGCTAGTTCTTGCAAAAAGCACTTGCAAAAAGAAATGTGCCTCTACATACACATTGATGTTTTATAATACATGGAGAAAAGCAAGGCAAGTCAAAGTAAAATAAACTAAACTAAATGATAAACTAAATAAGTTGGAATCTGGTAGATACCTTTGTGACTAGATTGTGGTTATACAATTTTCATTATGCTTCTCTTTTATAATAATTACAATATTGCATAGAAGACCAGTAATTTGTATTATTATTTTATTATGCAATTTTAAGACAAAGAAAAGTAAGTTAATTTTCAGGTTAGTACTTTATTGCAATGATTTTTCAATTAGTTTTTAGCAGCATTTTACCCAAACAGTTTCATTCTTTATCTTAATGACCTCTTTATTATCAAATTTGTAGCTTTTTCCAAATAGTAGACTAAAAATAAAGACCTGAAACATGAAAGAAGAGAAAGGAAAATGAAAGCTACCAAATTCGTTAGAGGATTTGGGAATAAGTTTAATGCTTAAAGCTTTATTTTAGTGTATACATTTGAGGTTAGAAATGTAAACACACACACATACAGGTACATATACTTATAACTACACTTATTGAAGAAAGACAAAGTTGGCTGTCATCTTTAAACATTTTTAAAAAGCCAAGCATATTAATAGTATTTTAAAATACGGTAATTTTTGGTGCAAGCATTCAATTATTATTGTCTGCAAAGAATGTGGAAACATTTGTATTTTAAGGAAAACAGACTCACAGTTTTAAATTTCTGTATAGTTACACAGAGGAAATGCAAAATACCCCAAAGTGAAACGTAATAATACTCTCACAGAAAAGGAAGTAGAGATTGCCTTGTACAATACAATCATCTAGCAGTAGGTCGTTATCAAAGAGCAAGAATACTGAACATAAGAATGTGATCATCATTGTGGAAAAGTTAATGTGTCTTGATAATGTATTTTTTTATGATTTAAACAGTGGCCTGTTAACAATGGCTGAAGAAAAAAATTTGTTCCAAGGGATATCTGGCTTGTACTATTTGACTTCTGAAGTTACTAAGAATTTGGATACCTTAATGCTGTTTTGAAATCACATAGCAGATACCTTTCCATATCTACACTACCAAACAAAGTTTAAGTTGCCACCCTTTCCCCTTCCCATACAACCTAAATAGATACATCAGTAAATAAAGTGCTGCTGGGACTCAAAACCTTCTCAGTCTTGAGCTTGGTCAAAGAAATAGATCAAAACTCCATGAACTACTATACTACATAACAGTCAAAAAGATTACATAAAGAGAAAAAAGAATAGGTAGCAGGAATAGCCATGAATTTACATCATAAATCCCAATCTTGTGTAACCATAATGTATATGACAATAATGGGTGTTCATAAGGCTAAAATTAACATGTTTAGCAGCTATTCTGGTTTTGGGGGGTTATTTTTCCTTATCAGTTTGTTCATCAGTTATCAAAGCTATATTTAGCATATTCTTTGTAAACTTTATTTGCACACAGACCTAAGGTACCTATATAATCTGCACTAAAAATAGCTGAAAACATCTAGTAGTCTTTTCATAAACTTGTCCTTAATACACCCCTGAGGGACTGAAAAGTATTATTGTACATTCTAAAGGATATGAAGCTGAAGGTCAGAAAAACTAAAGACTTCTTTCTCAACAGGAAAAACTTGCCGTAGCAGCTTCTCTAGAGTAGCTCTTTGTGTTTCTCTCTGTTAATACTCCTTTGCAAGTGAACACAAAATGCTTTACCTTGAGGCATCGTTGCCTTAATATTCTCAGTCTAGTACACACTTGCTTCACTCCTGAAAGCTGCCCATAAGATCAGAAGCTAGTTCTGGGAGAGTGCAAGCCCATAAGACTGAAACTTTCAGAGCAAGCAAAAATATGCCCTGAACACCTGTTTTAGTATAAACTCCAGAGTGTTTGAAATGTAAGTAGATCGAGAAATTAAGGACTTTTCTGAACTCAGGACTGTATGTTTTTCCCATTTCTTCTGGTCATTTTTTCATACATTGATGAAATGTCTGTCATGCTAAAATGAATAGAAATAATGTCTGAGACATACTTTTACCAAAGAAATATTGAGGTCTATCTTATATGCCCGGTCTTGGAATATTTTCTTCTTTTTTTTTTTTTTTTTT
>VZTJ01003246.1:1686368-1727737 GCA_013397795.1 Orthonyx spaldingii
TTTTTTTTTTTTTTTTTTTTTTAAGCTCAGGCTAAAGGATCCACTGTTTTGGAATATTTGAATATTCTAGTAAAGATGAAGTTCAACATTGACAATTAGAATTTTCTTGTTCCCGGTTTTATTTTTGGTTGTCTTTTTCATTTTTTTTAATGTATGATTTAGCTAACCTTCTTTTATTTCACTTTTATTTTGACACTATTATTTTCATTATTCTGTTGAGCCATCTGATGTCAGATCTTCTCTAATACCTTATTCTTTAGAATACAGGTGTCATATAACTGCAGAGTAGTGGCTCTTAATTAGCCACTGGACTATTACCATCTCTCCTTTCTAACTCAGGGGTGGTGAAAACTGTTGAAAATGTTTTACATTGTAGACATTTTGTAACTTAGATCTCAAGATAAATTCAATGGTGAGCTTCCCTTACAGTTACAAGAGTATTCCACCAAAGTTAGAGGATTTTTCTTTTTCACTCTGTGTTTCATTAAATTTTTCATTAATTGAATGTTTATTATTACTGCCCTTTCTTCTGTACTATGATTATATTGAGATACTTACAGTTCTTCACAATAATTCAAGAACAGCATCACCCTTCATCTCTCCGTAAAAGCAGATGATTGTAACACACCAGAAGACTACAGAGCATGAAGCTTTCAACAATTTGTGAAACGTTATCCACAGACCACAGCTTCCATCTCCACTTCTCAAGACTCCCTGCTGTCACACCAGGTCTGAATTTCTCTGTAATATGTCACTGTGTTGGAGTCAAATACCTTATTGTGCATTGACTAACTGTTTGTTAGGGTGTCACGATCCGCTAACATAGAGCAGGATTCGTGATGGTTCGTTACCCGAATCTCAGAGTGCAAAAGAAAACACAAAACGGGGATTTTTGCTTTAATCACAACAATGCACTTTATTACGTGCCAGCAACTCGATTATGCGATAGAGAGAGAGGGAGAGATGTAAGAAACAAAGGATAGAAAAAAAAAAAGAGGGGAAGGAGGGTTTATAGCTACCAACGGCCGGCAGGATCCCCGTGGTCTTCTGTCAGTGGATCCATCGTCGTCCGTGGGGAAGATCTTCTTCGGGGTCTTCTCAGAGAGTACCTTTATAGTCCTTTTGAAAGCGAGGGGCAGTTGGCCAAAAGGTGGGGAAATGGAGCTCATGGTTCGTGAGACTGTCCGGAGCCCAGCTTTCACGCTCGGGCTTGCACAGGCCTCCCCGTTCCTTCTCGCTTGGGCAGCCAGGGCAAAGCAACCTGTTCCTTCGGCGTCTCTCAGCGAACACACCTGCAGAGCTTGGCGGGCATCCCACCTCGGTTTGGCCAGGACTTCTGTGCAAAAGTCCTCTTGTCCCCTTTTGGGGGGGGTTTAGTCTCAGTCCCCCATAGATGATCGTGAGACAGATGAAGGGTCTTCGGACCGTCTCTGACATAGGGCCATTTATATAAAACTGATACATATATACATGTATGTACATACAAATATAATTTTTTGTCACACAAAATTAGCAAATAGGCTTTATTCTCTATGGTAGAAGCTGTGAAAGGAGTCTCCATGTAGATTTTTAAAATGTCTCACTTTTGTATAGAAAGACAACTAAATCTTTTATCTGATACAGCTGTAAGATTTAAACAAAATTTCTTCCCCCTAAGTAAGAGTTTTCTTGTTAACATTATACTAATTAGCAGTGCTCTACTTACCTTGTTTCCACTAGGTCAGCAGTAGTAATTAGAACAGATTGAATGCATGAATTAGGTCCTGAAGGAGACTATGCTCCAAATCTTGTTTATAGGCGAAAAGGAAGCACATCTTGGATAGAAATAAAATCAATAATTTATTGTTACTATAACTGAAATCTTGAGACTCTAATCATTATTTGTCCAAATCTAATAGTTGTATAATAAGATAATGATGAAACTAAAATTGATCTACACAGAGTTCTTAGTTTGTACCCCTTTTCCTGGTGTTCTGCTCATACTTCCCCTACTCCTCTGGCCCTAAGATCTGTAGTTTCACACAGTAGGGAGGTTTATGATGAATTGTCAACATCTGGAGTCCTTTACCAGGAGGATTAGGATGTTCATGTTGCTGGTTTCTCCTTCAGCCCTCAAGGGTCAGCTTGAGATTATTTTTATGTGTTTGCTAACACAATTTTACACTTTCTCATTGGCCGACAGCTCCAGGTCACAACCAAATTTACTGTATATTGTGACCTTTACCAGCGTTAGATGCAATATCCTTGTTTCTTTTTGTTAGCCTTAAGCCCAGCTCCAGCTATATAGCCCACCTATAGGTGTATAATACCTAGAGCATGATTTTTTAGCATAACTTCAAGTATTTATATTTTTTGAAGCAATGAAAATATTTCAATGCACTAAAATATAAGCAGGAAAATTTGCATATGAGGGTAACAAAGAAAAAGATATTGCACAAACCTCTCTGAACATAAAGTACAGACAAAATAATCCACTGGAGCAGAGATGTTGAAAAATGGTCACACAGACAGCTATAGGAAAAGTACCATTTCAGTGACAGATGCAGGATTAAAGCAGTTAGCTCCAGTTCACCTGCTACTGGATTAAATTTTAGTAAAAAATGACATATGTTGCTGCCTTGCAGCAATGTATGACTACAGCCTTGCAGTATACAACTATAGCATCTGCTAAAAGCCTACTGAAATCAAAATAATTCTGTGAAGAGTTAAGAATACACCTTGATTTTAAGTATCAGTGACTTTCGTATCTCTTTCTCATGAAACTCATCACAGGGACACAAGACCTGTTTCCTAAATCTCAAGCCCAGATTTAGTAGTGATTTTCCATTAAATCAAAAAAGATTTGCTGACAACATGATATTGTCTCTGAAAAGCGAATGTTTCTCCTGGGGCAAAAAAAGGTATTTCCTGTAAAAAATTGATTTGGAAGTGAAAGCATAAGGTGAAGAGTGTCCTTCTGTTCATCAGAAGATAGCAAAATATATTATGTTTAGAGCATTACATGTAATTAACTAAAAGAAAAAATGTCTTAACACTGTAAAAAGTAGTACTATATTTGGACAAGTCACTAAACAATATCACTATTTTACTGCAGTGCATGGAAGCAAATTACCATTTTTAAAGAATGCATAGGTATTGCTCTTTGTTTTGTTTTGTTTTTGTTGGAATTTTTGGCTTCTTTTTTTCAGTTATTGGTTTTCTCTTTAGTCGTGATTTTTTTTTTTCCCAGGAGTGAAAAATATGTCATTGTTCAATCTCCCATGGATATTCTTTAAGTGTATACATGACTGTTTGCAAACAATTTATATGATGTCAGTACAACTGCTTGGACAACTAATTGTTCAGCACATTTTGAGGAGGTAAAAGAGGGTCTTTTTTGCCTTTCCTTTTAACAAGGTGAAACTCAAATCCTACAAGTCTCATACCTGCAGCTAAGGGAAATAAATTTATTTTGATAAATTGCTGTTACACACTGACCAACAGATTATAGGAGTTTTATTAGTTCTTTCATTTATTTCTGAAATTCTTGAGCTGCTTAGTCAACATGTTGTTCTATTATGTGAAAACTTTTACTACGTTTAGTCAAAATCAGTTTTATTCTCTGTTATGCTTCCCCTTTCATTGCATGTTTAAAGAGCATAATGCAGAAAGACTAATCATGACTTTTCTATTTTCAGTAATTTATTAGAAAGTGTTTTATTTCTATGCAGAAGGAAAAATAAAACATGTTACTTTTGCACTTTTATATATAAAAATAGGATCAGGTATACAGAGGCAAATCCTTTTGCACAGGT
This sequence comes from Orthonyx spaldingii, assembly GCA_013397795.1. Lineage (NCBI taxonomy): Eukaryota > Metazoa > Chordata > Aves > Passeriformes > Orthonychidae > Orthonyx > Orthonyx spaldingii. The sequence continues at coordinate 1,690,163 of VZTJ01003246.1, forward strand.
AAAATGTCTCTATGCATGCCTCTATATGTAGAAGTTTAATCCAGGAAAGCACACATTATCAGAAATTTGATAGTCTATTGTCCAAACGTTTTCAAAAATTATTTGTAAAACGTTTTAAGCATTGTCACTCTAAAACAATATCAGTTCAAACTGGTTTGACTTCTTACCCTGAGCACAGCTGGGCTGACTCATAAATAGAAGCTGGAAATAGAGCAATACATATTTTGATTTTTGTGTCAGACAGTCATCTTGGTTAGGTGAAATACTGTATTTCAATCATATCATATGTGTTCAGGGACACCAATTTTATAGGGGTATGTAAAATTTCATAATAGTTGGCATTGTTAGTGCCCTATTTCAAAATACAGAGATCCAGAAGTATAGGAGGTTTTCTGTCAAGGAATTGCTTTCATTGAATGATGTCACTAGAATGAAATTTCCCTCACCTACCAAAAATTAATTTAGCTCATCAGCAAAGTCTGGTTTTTTGAGCACAGCTTTCTGGATTATATCCTCTTTTGTTGCTATTAAAATACCTACAGGAATCTTGTCTTCGATTTATTTGTGATCATTTTAAGTAGAGCAATGCAATAAGTATCACAGACTCTCACAACTCTGATAGCTATGCATTAGTCATCCATTTAACACTGCCATGGACTCCCTTGTTCATGTTAGCCAGTCTACTATCCTCTTTTGCACATTCAACTGTATATAACTTTTTATTATTTCGTTTTCTATTTTCTGCTTCTTCTTGGACTTTCATAAATCCAGTGAAAATTTTTTTGTAATAATCTTTTACTATCTGCTGAGGTCTTTGCTGGGTTTGAAACATGTCAGGATTTAGTTTCATTTACCACCTACATGGTGTTTTAAGTATAAACTCTCTATCCCTCTTTTTGATTTTGCAACAAGAAGAGTAATTGTTCTCTATAAGAAAATATTGAGAATCCATTCTGCTTTTCTAAACCAAGCTGTATTTATTTCTATTTATCATAATATTTACTAGGGACTTTTGAGTTGTCTTTGTTTCATTTCGTCTGGAATTATAAGAAAGCAGTTTGATTAAAAATTTTAATGGTTTATATTAATTTAGCAAGCAAATTGTGAATTTGTACAAAAAATCACCATTCTTTCCTCTTTGACAACTTGGATTTTCTTATTCTGACAAAAACACGTGAATACTTGTCTGTCCTGCAGAGTTGAACAAGTTGTAGACTTGAGGGGGATAAATTATTTTGGTTTTGTGAATTATTGACAAAAGTGACAGGTTCAGTACTGGTCATGAATCTTTTAAATTGGCAAAATACACCATTTTAATTAGGATATGCACAATAACATTAATCTATATGTCTCCTGCTCTTTAGCTTATTTTTGTAGAAGCAGGATCCTATTTTTTATCTCTGTCTCAGTAGTTTCTCTGCTCCTAAGTGGTTTTATCACTAGTTTCAATCCATCTAAAATTCTCTAAGCATTGTTGCTTACTGGCTTGTTACAAATTTTTTCCACAGCATTTTTCTACTACATGCGCTAAAACAGAGGAAGAGTTGGATGATATCTGTCAACTTTATTATGTAAGATTCCATTTTAGATAGCTTTTAAAGCAAGCAACAATAGCATGTAGCAATTTACAGTGATTTTTGAGTTTGTTGATCTTTGCTCTAAAATCCTAGGGAGAAAGAAAGATAAAACTTTAAAACCTTGTTCATGATAGAAGTGAAAAGAATCTCATTCTTTCATTTTGAAAAAAAAAATAAAAGGGGGAAGCGAGAATCTCTGAATATACAAAACCCATAGCTCTTGTAATAAGTTTAAAAGGGAAAAAAAATCAAAAGAAAATAAATGAAATGCAATCTTAAGGACAAACCCAAACCAAACAACTTCTCTGGACAAGATGCTAATCTTCTGGAAGGGTAAATTAGTACATGGAGTACTGCAATTGCACAACAGCACTGCACATCTAGTTCAGTGTTCCATTGACTTGTGCTTGTCCCTAGCAGACAATAAATAAAGTCTATTGCAGAACCAGTTACATTCCTCATAACTCTCATGCTTTACTTTTTGTTTCACAGAGAAACTGAGAGTAATGAAAGACAGAAATAGAGTGCTTTACAGGAGGTATGAATGCAGCTTCTGTAGTGAAGAGGAGAATAATCTTGTGTAGTTACTGTAAATAAGACAAACATATCTGCTTAAAAAAAAAGAGAAAAAAGAAAAAGGAAAAAATAAACTGAAGAAATAGAAAAGAAAAGAACACAAAGAGAAAACAGAAAAAAAGAGAAAAATATCAGATCATGTCAAGGCAAATACATTTCTAACACTAAGCAATGCATTCAGTCACAATTAATTATGAGGTGGTCCTCAAAGAAAAAAAAACAAACCACCGCCAAACTGGGAGGGAGCATGGCCAGGACAGGTGACCCAAACTGGCAAAGAGGCTATTGGACCCCGCAGAACATCAGGCCTGGTTATTTAAACTAGGGGAGCTACCCAGAAAGGCAGCAGGTCTGGGTTCGGTAAGGGGGTTCTGCCATCAGTCAGCAGCTGCATTGTGCATCACTTAGGACTTTTCTTTTATGATGATGATGATGATGATGATACCATTATTATTGTATTTTACTTTATTTTCAATTATTAAACTGTTCTTATCTCAAGTTTTATTCAGTTCTCCTCCCCCATTTCACCTGCGTGTGGGGGGCAGGGGTGCAGGGGTTGGGCTAGTGGCTGTGTGGTATTTCATCTCTGGGCTAAAAACCATGACACATTTGCAGTAAAAAAACCAAACCTTAACAAACAAGCAAACAAACAAACCCACAAACAAACAAAAATCCCCCATGGGTTTTTACTTATTTGATTTATTGAGAAATTTGGTGCACATTTACAGAGTTCAAACTCCATCAGGTTCAGATCTTTCAACCAGAATTCCAAGTGTTATTGCCTGCCGGTGACAGATGAAATCTGGTTTCTACTCTATACCATCTCTGCATTGTTACAGCCCATATTTGAATGCATGGTTAGTAGCTTAGTTACTACAATTTTTTTTCTGTGGATTGTACTTTCAGGGTGGGAATGGTTGAAGATTCTTAATTGCAGGGGGGGAATATAAGACTGGAAATACATTAATACATCAATAAACTGAAGCAAGTTCTGCTGAGAGGCTGAAGGTTCTGGGCTTGTTCCCTGGAAAAGGTACAACTTTGAGAGGAGTTTGTCGGCAAACTAGCAGGGTTAGGCTTCTCCCAGAGCTGCCTGGAGAGAGGATGAGAACGAAAAGCCATAAATTGAAGCAAGACTAGTTCAGACTGGCAATAAAGATAATTTCGCTGAGGAAAAAAACAAAATTATTTTCTACTGTGTCATGGTGTGCTGGGGCTGGCAGCTCCCTGGAGCTGCAGAGGCTCCCCAGGGGGCAGCAGGACAGGGCTGGGCAGCCAGTCTGTCCCACTGCCCCAGCTGGAGAGCTGAGAGGGGCAGAGGGCACCAGAGAGGCCCCTGTGCTGGGCATTGGGCACTGTCCTGGTGATAGCAACGGGCCAAAGCTGGGCTGGGACAGGGACCCACAGGTTTGCCCAGCTTGGTCACTGCTCTCGCATCGCTCAGGCAGGGATTGATGGCTCCTAGAGGGAATAAAAGGAGTGTACGGTCATGGCCAGAGACTGATAGCCCCTGAGGAGGTTGAATAGGAACAGTCAGACCTGGTAGTGCCCGCAAGATCTTGATCTATTGCAGTTAAAATAAAGACATTAGTACAACCAGATAAAAAAACAACCAATTTTTTTTGGCCTTGTTTTGCATTTCTAACTATTACTAATTCATGATTTTATTCACCCAAATACGTGGTAAATTCATGTCTCCTTGTTAGAGGTAAGTAATAGATCATTTTTAACAACATTAATTGCCAACAGTCTTGCTTTAAGTAGAATTGTTCAAGTTTAGAGCCTTGAAATTCTATTTGTTCATTTCAAAAAGGATCTAATACTGATATTCATAAAGAGCAGAAAAAGAAATTTCACATTTTTTTTAAATCTCCACAATAACCAAATGTCACAGGAAAAAAACATTGGCCAAAAACACGTAGCTGAGAGGAGTAATCTCATTTATTTGCTTACTACTGCTTTATTTCTTTGAACTAGACAAAAAATTCATTTTGTGATGTTAGTGTCATCATCAATTACTGGATGTAATTATTCACTATAATTAAACATATCAATTTTTCAGAAATAAAGTATAATTTTATCATAGTCTCTTATCAGTTGCATATTTTTATATAGCAGGATCTTAAGCAACACTGGCCCAATAAATTGTTCTGAAGCAGAAAAAAATGAGAAAGGCAGCTGGTGTGAAATAATATATTCATTATATTTGGCATGTTCATGAGGTTGAAAATATCTTGGTTCACTGACTTATGCAATTACTGAAATTATCTCAGGTATAACCATTGATTGAAAAAGCAGGGTATTTTAAAAATATTTTTGAAATAATTTTTAAAAGATGTTACTAAAGAGAATTTACTAAAAAACTACATCTGAGAAAAAAACAAACAAAAATTAGAATGTAGTGGATATTGGATTGTCCTAAATGGCATAAGCATGATCCTGACAATTTTCTAGCAACAAATGTTTTAACATAAATTGTGACTATATTACCTCTCAAACAATATCATGTGGGTTAACTTCCTATTTACAAGCATGTCCCTCACAGGACAGCTGCCATCAATTTTATTAACAACTGATTTATATTGGTTAAAATATGTTTACAATTTAGTTTGTAAGTTTGTATTGAGCCAGACATTATCCAGATAACAGTAGTCAACCATTAGATTTATGAAATCTAAAAATTTTTTATAAAATTTGAAGTGTTAAAATCACTACAGTGCAAAAGACATTCAGCAATAACATTTTTTTTAAAACTGTATTTGACATATTTCCAATTGCAATAACTGAAATTTCCTCAAAAAATGTCTTCTGCATAATCAAACACATAGAAAAATATTGACAAAATTGGCATAGGTCACCTTATATCAGGGGAAGTAGCTGACCATTGTGAGGAAGCCCAGTGAAACTTATCTGGCCTTAGTTAACACTTTCCATGTCCCTTTGATTGCTATGAGAGAAAATTCTTATGCAAAAAATAAAAGGCCTCATATTCCAAGACATCAGAACCATGACACACATTGTAGCTCTTTCATTCCATACAGTTTATAGGTTTAAGCCAAGAACTGAGATTTCCTTGCTCAGTTGGTCAGGAAAAGTATTAGAAACTTCTGCATTAGCAGCAGAAATGAATGCAATTTTTTTTCAAAGAGAGTAGTAAAAAATACTGGTAAGAATTTACAGCTCAAAGTTGCTACAGAGGCTACTGAAACCAAAGGTGTGAATTTACTAAGTACTCTCTTCCAAGAATGTATCAAGGAATAATACAGGCTTTGTGCTTTGATTAAAAGTTCTTTTGAGAGTATGACAAAGACCTCAAAATCATTTTTGTTAATTATTAATCAGAAATTATTGTTTTCACTTAGATTTACAGTTATACCAGTCTAGACTGAAATCAATCTTGAACTCCAAGGCCATCAGGAGAATAATCTCCACCACTATTGATTTATCTGAGAAATAAAGAAGAAGTTATATGCAAGGAATATCTGGGAACATAATGCAAACAATTTAGCAATGACATACAAATTATGTCAGTAGAAATTAGAGGAGAAACTAGAGGCAGAAATGTGGCTTTGAAATAGTTTAATATATTAAAATAGTATACAAAGCTTAAAAACTATTTAAATTGTTTAAGACCCATGCAGTTTCATACAGGATTTTTATTATATCCATTATCTATGCACAATTAAGCAATCATATCCTCTGTCCTGCCTGTGCAGAGATTGTAAATGAACACTAGAGCTGTCTAATCCTTCACAACCACAGATTTATGCCGTAAATTTTGCTTGACTTTTTGTGGGAGAAGGGAATGAGTCTTTATGTCATTAACTAATAGCTTTAATAATGAATATGATGTTAGAAAGGCATTGCTCATTTTCATAAATAGTACATGTCTGTGTGATGCAGGAAGAATCCTTTCAGCATTTGGGTGCACAGAAAACTCAAACAAACAAAAACAGAAACACATAAACTTGTAGTTTTGTTGGAAAAAGAGAGGGTTCATTAGAAGCAAGCAAAAAGAAATAATATTTTTCAGCGGGTTGGATGCTATCAAGGCATATCTAATTTTCATTCAGACTTTTTGTATAAATCTACATGCTACAGCCTTTAACAGCAGAGCTTCATGCTTGGTATGGCAAACTTAAATCCTCACTAATTCACTCTTTAGAAAGCAACATTCATGGGAATATCTAAGTATTACATTCTTAATGCTAGGAAAAGAAAGTGCTGCAATTATAAGAAAATACCATATGTTTTACTTTAGAAATGTGGCATATTATTTAATATATTTGCTAAATATACCCAGAAGGAAATCTAAGTTCATCTCAATTTGGAAGTTGCTACACGGATAGGCATGAAAAATTTGATTGAAATTTTTGTAGCAAGGATTTGGTATATGTTTGGGTTCTAAGTATGAAAAGAATAGAAAACCTTTTTTACTGGAATTGCAGTTCCTTTTGTTACGAAAGTTGTTACAGCATGGACCAAAATTGTTTTTTCTTGTGTTACTGATTTTAGGTATTGCACAACACTTTTTTATTGCTGTCACTGACAGTTTTTCAAATTAACTTTTAACACAGCAGAGAACAATAGCAATTAAAAGTAGAACGCTGTATAACCATAGTAATAGAAAATATAAGAAAATTGCATTCAATATCTATACAGAAGATAAATACGTAATTTTTCTGTCTGTTAGCATATTCATGGCAATGGAATATATTAAGTGTATACATATGAAAGTTTTGAAGATCTACCTTCATGACCACCGTGGAAACAGCAAAGTTTTTTCCCATGCTTTACTTTGGAATTGTGTTTCCTGCCTACTACCTCTTAACTTGGAAAAATGTAGCCCCTTAAGATACCCTATTAATGTAGCCCAAATGGACTTATTTGAAAAAAAGAAATACAGCAAGAATAAATTATTACTTAAATTTATTAATTAATTACGACTCTTTGAATAGACAAGTTATTGGAATCCAATGTGATCCTGTACTTAGCCCTGTTTCTCAGGAATTTCAGTTCATTGAAACTACGGGATTTGGCTGCCTGTGATTCTAAGATAGTGATAAAAGCTTAAAAAAATGAACTGCAGTACTTGTTACATCAAGCAGTTTTTGTTTTCACTGGCATAAGAACTGTATTCTTATTGTAGCTAACACAATATTACTGAGGAGAAAGAATGGTTTATCAAAACTTAGTAGCACTACATGTATTTACACCAATGACTAACAGAAAAGTGCACTTTTTTTTTACCATATTCTTTGTATTATTAAACAGAAGAAAACAAGAAGAAATACCAAGAAACAAACCCACTAACCCAAACCAGAAGACTTTTGTCCTTTTCAAGTCATTTTTATATTTATTCAATGTCTATAACTATGGTAAAATTGATTCTTCAAGTTTTCAATACTAGAGTATGTGCAACATTATCACAAGCAATATTTCTGAAAGTAAAATACCTAAATCCAGAACATCTCATTACACTAGGGTTAATGGTAAAATTTTGTATTTGAATTCATCTCACATAGCTTTATATACCTCTGTCAGTGACTCCTAATCCAGGGCTTCTCTTACTGAATTCCTTTGAAGTTAGTGAAGGGGGAAAGAAACTTTTAGTTTAAATGTCTTCCTACAGGTGTCTATTTTTTTTCCACTGACTGTGAATGGATCTTAACTCAGAAAACGTATTTGCATTTGCTTAGATTAATCTGAGCAAGAACTTCAGTGTAGGCAAGATGCTGACATCGCAAGGCGATAGATACAACACTGTAATACCCCTAAATCATAACTCTTGCTTTCTGTGTAAACAACCTTAGCAAATGGTAGACATGACATCATTGCAAAGCACTGTGTATGTTTAGTAACTTGAATTTTGAAAAAAACAACCCACAACATTTCTTCATTATGTTTAAATCAGGTCATCATATTGATTTTAGCAGTGGTATAAAAATACTATGAAAAGTGAAATTCTACTTCCTTGAGTTTCACTGCCTCTGCTTTTAAATTGTCTTCTCGCTTGTCTGGTTGCTAATTGTGCTTATATCCCCTTTTCTCTCTTTGGCTAAAAATTATTATTAGATCAAGCATAGGTCAATGTAAGGCAATGGTCCTTAAGTGATGGACCAAGCAAGGGAAGCTGTTAGAGACGAGCTTGATACTTCACTTTCAGTGAAGTAGCCCTAAACGTAATCCATTTGACAGACTATGAGCTGAGAGAATACATATCCTATTTTCTATAGTGACATTTATCTTTGTTAAGGAAACTTCCCTCTCTGACCAACCTGGAGCCACTCTGACAGTCCCACTTTCACCACTTGAGCTGGGACTGAAGCCCCTTTACAGCTACACACATCAAACTCACAAAGTGAGACCAAGCTTCCTTGCTGGCTCAACTCAAGTTTTCCCACAGGAGTCTCAGACATTGCAATTCTAAAAATAATTTAATCTTGGTGCAAAAATTAAATAACAAAAGAACAGCTCAAGCTGGGTGCCTCCAAGGAGGGACTCTGAACAAAGGAAACCCTGGGCTTTTATACCCTCAGAGTATAAGTGCACAAAAATCTCAGGGTCATTGGCTCCTGACATGTCTCTGAGTGCCTGGTCACCTGGCTGGCCACAGGTGCCTGTGCCCTTTGTTCACCTCGGTTCAAGGCTTCTTCCCTTGCAGTCCAGGCACCCAGAGCTCCATGTAGTTCTTCCCTTGCAGCTGCACCCTGAGTTACCGGCACTAAATGTATTCCTCAATATCTTCATATGTACTTTATGGTTGCAAAAAGAGTTTCCTATAAAACTTCCTTGCTCTAATAATGGGTGTATTGTTAAATTTTAGGAAACGTTTTTGAATTTTTAGGTTCTAAGATAAGGCCAAAGCACAGGATGACAACAACAGAACAATTGCTCTCTCCTATTGAAAAGTTCAAGCTTTCCAAAATGCAATTTTTAGTCCTGTTCTACATATTACACAGAGCACATATTTCACTCAGGAAGGACCAAAGGCCAGGGGATTTTTATAATCTATTATTTCAGCCATCTCAAAGTGATTTTGAGAGGTCATAGAGACCATCATCCCCCACTGAAATATCAACTATTTCAAATATCAACGTCTTCCATTTTTCTGCAAGAAAAACCCCACTTTGTATTCAAAGTGGCTGCCATTAACTGGCCAATTAGTTAGAAATACAAATTAATTTTCATTGTGATTATTCTCAATTGGGATGTAGAGTGGAAAATATGAGATTATATGACCTGGTTGCCTACTCATTAACCTGAAATTAAATTTAAACCACAAAAGCATAACATTAAAATGTTATATAGCATTTTTCTTAATTTATATCAGATGAGTGAAATTATTTGAATTCTACTTAGGTTTTGCAATATTTATTCCAATTTTATTTTGAAAAAACATAAAATTATAGAATTGTTTGTGTTGAAATGGACCTTGAGGGTCATTAGTTCCAACCTCCCTGCAGGGAGTATGGACAAGTTCCACTAGACCATGTTGCTCGAAACCCCATCCAACCTGAACTTAAACACTTCCAGGCATGGGGCATTCAGAACTTTCCTGGGCAACCTGTTCCAATGCCTCACCACCCTCACAGTAAAGAATTACTTCCTTTTGTCCAATCTTGATCTACCTTCTTTTAGTTCAAAGCTATTACCCTTTGTCCTGTCCCTATAGGCCCTGGTAAAAAGTCTCTTTTCATCTTTATTTTAAGCCCCTCTTAAAGAATTAAAAGACCACAATACAGTCTCCCTGGAATCTTTTGTTTTCTTTGCTGAACCTCAACTCCCTTAGCCTATCCTCATAGGAGAATTGTTTCATGACCCTCATGTGATCAGTTTATATGTTCTTGACTACTGTGAGAGACTGAAATTGTTAATGGCTTAAACATTGCTAAAATGATCGGAGGACTTTTGTTCACTGTAGCAAACTGCAAAGAAACAGCAAAGAAAATAAAATGGACATAAAAAAAAAATAAACTGGGAAAATTCACTGCTTAAAATAAAATTCCATGCAACTTATGAAAAATATTCATCTGGAAACAAAGTTTCAATGTTCCATCATCAATGAACAACATCTCAATACTGTCCAAGGTCTCCAAATCAAGTACAAGTATGCCCCAAAGGTCTGAAATTAGTTCAATAAAGGAAAGTCGTTATCTTTGTCAGAGATATTTTTAGCTTGAGAAAAAATGTGTGTACACAACCATGTCTCTGTCATTCAGCAGCTGTGGTTACACCCTTATTTCATCCTGATCAGTACTATACTTTCAGAGAATGGTCTTGGAGTATAATACAGGTGAGATATTTATGAATACTTAATTTTTTTATAAAAGCTACTCTTATACTTGTGAATATTATGGGAATTGTTGCAGAGAAAAAGTAGGTTAATTAAAGAACTAGTTGATATTGTCCATTGTCCCTTTAAAGACTGATAAGTCAATGCAAATTTTCTCTCTGAAATCTTGACAAATATGTAATTTATTTATTTCTGGCTTTGTCTATATAATAGGGCTTTTTTATCAATCAAAAAATTTGTCCATTTGTACCAATTAGTATTAAAACCAGTATCATCTCATTGGAGATGTGCTCTAAGCAGTGAAGCATTCAAGAAGCTATGAAAAGAAAACAAAATACTGATTAAAAATATTCCCATTTTTTTAACCTTTACTATCTTTCATGTTTAAATAAACATGAATGCCATTGTCTCGGTATATTACCAATGAACAAGGTACTTTACATGTATTTTCAAACAAAAACAGAAGAAGCCAAAAGATCACAGTTTAACCTAGAATCAATAAATGCTTAAGGAATTAATTTAATGCAATGTAAACAAAACAGAATAAACAACTGAACTAAAAACTGCAAAGAAATTCAAGCAAAACAGTAAATGAGCAAATAGTTAGGGGTAATAAAAGCATGCATCTATTATATATGATTTGTGAATGAAATATTCTGCAGCGACTAAGCAAAACATCTTTCTCTTAAAAAAAAAAAAGTATTCTGATAACAACAGCTGTCAGGAAATGGTCTGAATTGAGCTTTCTTGAGAATCACAAATACTTCAGCTCTGCAGAAAGGAAGAGTTTCAAACAGAATTTGACTTTAGTATTAGTTACCAGGAAAAACTCATGTGTGTGTCTTTGTTTGGGAAAAGATCTCAGGAGTCGCTGGACAAAAGCCTCCTGTTTTTTAGGCAGTAGGTAGGGATTCTTCCCTTATCCTACATATATTTGATAGAAAAAAGCAGCGTCTCTAACTGCAGCTCAGGTGTCCAAACTTAGCATTAACATCAAATGTAGTGGATATATATAGCACAAAAATATTAGAACAAAACAATTAGAACTTCGTGGCATAAGAGAATTTTTTAGATACAAAAAGAGAATGCAGAAATCAGAAACGAATACTCAAAGTCAGCAGAGGTCAGTTAAGCCTATGCAAGCTTTTGACAGAATCGTAAGGGAAAATGTACAATACAAAAGAAGTTCACATTTCTATCTTTTTAAATTTATGTTCACCTTTAAGAACTTTTAATGGATTAGCTCTGGCGAACAATCAAACTCCCACCAAACTACTTGCTCACTCTTCCCTTAGCAGAATGAATGAGGAAATAAGTACAGGAGTAAGACAGTTTGTGGGCCAAGATGAAGACAGGGACATTGCTTACCATTACAGGCAAGACAACATTAGCTTGTGGAAGGTTAACTGAATTTATTGACAGTTAATATTAAAGTGTGGTTACTAATTCAGGTAGTCGAAAACAAAAGGAAAAGCATTAAGACAACACCTTTCTTCCTCTCCTTTACCAGGTTCAACTTGTCTCCTTCACTCTTAACTCCTCTCTCCTCCCCTGAGTAGTGCAGAGGAGATGGGAGACGGGGCAGGTGCAGTCCATACCTTGTGGTCTCTCTCTGCCACTCCTTCCTCTCGTGCTTTTCCCTGCTCCAGTGCAGAGCGCCCACAGGTTGCAGGGGAAAATCCAGTCCTCAATGAGTCTCCATCTCTTCTACTTCTGAACCTTTTTGATCCCTCCTCTCTGTAGCGATTTCTGCCCTTTCCTAAGTGAGTTTTCCCAGAGATGCCACACCCATAGCAAACAGGCTAAACTGTGTCTTGCAGTAGGTCCTTTAGAGCTGGAACCAACTGGAAGTGGCTGGCACCTGCAAATAGCAGTCCCTGAACTCTTCCTCCAGTGGCCACCCCTGCCACCCCTTCCACCTTGATAGCTATACCCAGTGCAGAATTTAACGGACTTCACAAACATAAATGAAATTGTAAATACCAGTTTTGAAGTTCTGTCATAGAACCACAGAGTAGTTTGGTTTGGAAGGGACCTTAAAGATCATATAGTTTCAAGCCCTCTGCCATGGACAGGAACACCTTTCACTAGCCCAGGTCTTGCCATGATAAAAATGAAAAAAATGCTCTGAAAGAATGAAATAGAATTCCAAAGGTTGAATTCTACTTAGATTTCAGGGATTAATTGGTGTTGTCTTATTAGATGTTAGTTATTTATGTGGATGTTGGAGGTCCTCTGTTTTGGCATGGTTTGTAACCATTGAAAGAGCTCTCAGAAGGCCCCTACAATATGAACCTTTCTTTAGTCAAGTTAGGTTAAATGGCAACATTGTCACAGGCTGTCAGCTCATTTTAGCTCTGCGTCTGGTGTTGAGCAGAATTGATTCTAACTGAAAAAAAAAAAATTATTTGGAGCCTACAAGTTGATCTGTAGTAGTAATAGGTTAAATACAGCTGATATTCATAAATGTTTAATAAAACGGGTTTTAGTAAGAAATTACTTTCAGCATACATCAAAGAAGTCTATAAATGTTTCTGTGCATTCTAGTTTTCAAGTGGTTTATAATGGTAACTAAAACAATATTTGCTAGAAGTTTCTAAATGAGGGTGATTACCTTGGCAGGTTTGTGGAAGTGTGATATAGTCAATCAGTCAGGCCTTCCCATGTTTGTATTTTAGCCATCAGACTCCATAGCAAAGAGGTTGCCACTATTTTTTCAATTGGAGTATAGCTGGCCTAAGGTCCTCTGTATCCCTGACTCCAGAAGCCATAGGGTCGACCTCGAATCTCCCCTGGTGCGTTTTTCCAGAGCCTCCAGGAAAGGTCACTCTCCCTAGCGGCAGTGTAGAGCACGTTTTAACCTCTTGCCTTGTCCAGGCTGGGCCAAGGGCTACTGCATGAACTATCTCATACTGATTTGTTTAATGGCTTGTCATTGCTCAGGGCTTCTCTTGAAATCATTTTTCTTTCTGATCACTCGATAGAGAGGGATGACAATCAGACTGTAATTTGGAATGCGCATTTTCCAAAAAAACACAACATCCAAGAATAGTTGTGTTTCCTTTTTGCTAGTTGATGGAGATATTGCTGTTATTTTGTTGATTGCGTCCATTGGCATCTGATGACATCCACCTTGCCGCTTTATTCCTAAAAACTGGATGTTCTGTGTAGGTCCCTTGAGCTTACTTTGTTTAATGGCAAAACTGACTTTAGAAGGACTTGGATTATTTCATTTTTCCCTTTGTCAGAAAATGCTGCCCCACACCACAATATCATCAGTGTATTACAGGTGTTCCAGAGGTTTACCCTGTTCCAGTGCAGTGTGAAATATATATTAAATATATATTTTACATTAATTTCTTTTTGTGAAGCTATTCAAAAAGTCTTTGTTTCTTTATTTTTCTTGCTAAACCTAAAATGAAATTTGAGTGTGCCCTTTCTATTTTACATGTACATTACATAGGTAGCTGAGACACAACTATTTTTAAAAATTATATGATAGAATATTCTGAGTAGAATAAATCAATTTTCATATTTTATAATGCTCACATAGATTTCTAGCATTTCCAAATTGGAATTAGAATGAAAATTCTTCAAGGATACGTATGGTAAATTTATATGATATTATAGCTATTGACTCAGGAACAAAGTAGGAAACTGAGTGAAGCTGTAAATAGTGTGCTATTATCCCTTAAAATTTTGACACACTTCTCACAACAAATCAGTGAATAACTCTAAGAATCCACTTCATATAGACACACTATATACCATCTCACAATATTTGGAATCCATGTGATAACTTTTATAATATGAAATGCTTTGCCTCACATTCATTTTCAAAGTAAAAATGTATGGTTTATGAACTACTTATGAAGTTTGTATAAATAAAAAAATTGCTCAAATATGATGCACAATCAGGCAGTTACTCTGGTGGCCTGAGGTTTGTTTCTATGTTAAAATAAATCTTCAGCAAACCAAGTCATTCCATTAATGATCTACAACACTATTAAAGTCATTGAGTTAGAGCATGTTTAATTGACATTAATGATGAGTTTTTGGGCTTTGTTCTTTATGTTGATTGTAAGAAACAACAGAGATAGATTTAATAGAAGATTCTTGGGGACCCTAAAGGAGCCTCTGAAGGGTTATTTATTTTGCTTGACAAATAGCCAAGATAGGCAGATACACCTTTAGATATGCCTGTCTTTCACCATTAATGGTGAAGGCAGGTTAGATTTTGCTGTACTTATTGATGTTATTTAGGAGGACTGAGGCATATTTCTTGAGCTTGCTGTGCCATCTCTTGAATTCATATTAAAAATATTAATTTAATTATCATAACACTTACTAATAGCCAATAAAATAAATCACAGTGTCACAAAAATATTATGTCTATTAAGCAGTATCCCACTTATTTATCCACTGTTCTAGGAAATAGTACCTTTTCCCAAGAAGATAGCATAGGGAATATATGTTGATGCTGTATGATATGTTATTTGTTAGAAAGTTTAGAACACTTTGCTGAGGGTATTTACTCAGTATTAATTTTTGCTGCCTCTGTAAAGATGGGTTTTCTTTTGTGTTTCTTAGTAGCAATTCACTGGCAATTTATCAGATACTGAAGGCTTGTCTAAATTTTGACACACTAGAATCTTAGGAAACCTTATACTACCATAAATTAAGCAAATGAAAAGACCACTATTAATGGTCTGCCCCACCTATAAAACTCAAACACTTCATATCTCTTTCAAATATTTTACTGTAGATCACAATTCACAAAAGTCTGGCTTGACAGACAATACAAGGCACTGACTGACAGACAGGGAAAATAAATCCCTTTTATACAGATACAGTGCTCTAATGAGCTACATAGTCTGCATGCTTACTTCCCAACCATCAAAAGTTGTGAGCTAGACATCAGCAGGCTTTGTGCAGATAGCTAGGCTTTACATGGACTGAAACAAAATATGGTTCAAAATGTTCAGAGATGTTGTAACTTCTCAAACAGTTCTGTAAGACTAGTTTTATCAACTAAGCCTGATTAATTTAGACAAAAACAAGATGTGTCACTGCTCTGAAGTGTATATCCAATTAAAAAGTTATTTTATATTTCCAGTGTTATATTTCTTACAGGCTAGTTCACTTCATAGTTTATTTATTTACTACTTGGAGTCACTGAAAATTTACAAATGCAAAAGCTTGCATACAGAATAGTAGCTCACTTTAGAAGACTTTTCATACAGAAAACAATTAGATGACTCTTTCTTTACAGATAGCGATGTGATCTCTTAGTATCTTTGTCAACTTACATTTTAATATACATCTGTAGAATATCAAGATATGGCAGATGAAAAAACATATGATAGGTTGATTATGTCTGCCACAGAACCACAGATTGGTTGAAGCTGAAAGGCAGCCCTGCAGGTCATCCGGTCCAGCTTCCCAAGTCCAGAGCAGGTTGCTCAGGACCATATCCAAAACAGACTTTGAATATCTCTAAGGATGGAGACTCCTTAGCCTCCCTGGGCAAGCTGTGCCATTGCTCAGTCATGTAATAAACTGATTCCTTATGTTCAGATAGAACCTCCTGTGGTTCGATTTGTACCTATTTCCTCTTGTCAGTAGACAGGACCTTTCTTCCTTGCACTTTCCCTTGAAATTTTGAGAAGATTCCCCTGTGCCTTCTCTTCTGCAGGATAAGTACACCCAGGTTTCTCAGCATCTCATCATATGAAAAGTGTGCCAGTCCCTTACTCACCCTAATGGCCCTTTTTTGGGTTTTTGGGTAGCTTAATATTTCTGCTGTCCACTATGTACATGTGTTGCTTTAAGCAGGGTGTGTCAAACGGAACACTCCTTGTTAGCATTAGTCAATGTGACCTCACCAAGGGGCTTGACCAACTGGATAAATTTATACAATAAAGTATAAAGACAATAAAGACCTGGTAGATTGGGAGGGAGCAGTGGATGCTGTCTACCTGAACTTGGGGAACACCTTTGGCATTGTCTCCCATTACACTCTCATAGAGAGGCTGTTGATGTGAGGGCTAGATGACCAGACAGTGAGGTGGATTCCAAATTGTCTGAATGACCCAGCCCAGAGTGTGGTGATCAGTGGCACCAAGTCTAACTGGAGGGCAGTGACCAGTGGTCCACCCTAGGGGTCAATACTGGGTCCGATCCTCTTCAACATCTTCATCAATGATCTGGATGATATAGCAGACTGTACTCTCAGCAAGTTTGCAGACAGTACTGAACTCAGACGAGTGGCTGGTATGCCAGAGGGTTGGCACTGTCATCCAAGAGAGACACCAAAGGCTCATCAACAGGAACCTCATGAAGTTCAACAAGGGGAAGGGCCAGCTTCTGCACCTGAGGAAGAACAACCCCATGCACTAGTATATGCTATGATACAACCAGCTGGAAAGCAGCTTTGCAGAAAGGACTGGGGGGTCCTGGTGGAAACCAAGTTTAACAGGAGCCAGAATGTGCTCTTGCTGCAAGGAAGGCAAATGGTATCCCAGGCTGCTTTAGGCCAGAAGGTCAAGAGAGGTGATCCTCCTTCTTTATTCAGTGCTGCTGAACCCACACCTGGAGTACTGTGTTCAGTTCTGATCTCCTCAGTACAAGAGAGACATGGACATACTGAAAGGGCCACAAAGGTGAACAAAGAATTGGAGCATCTTTCCCACGAAAGACAGGGAGAACTGGGATAGTTTATCCTGGAGAAGACTGAGAAGAGATTTCAATGTACATAAATACCCCAAGCAAAGGTGCAAAAAGGATGGAGACACGGTCCTGGGGACAGGACCAGACGCAATGGACATACACTAAATACATGTTTAGTACAGACATAACAAAACACTTTTTACTGTGAGGGTGACAGCACTGCTACACATTGTTCAGAGATACTGGAGACCTTCCCCTTCTAGGAGATAATATCTAGATGTGGTCTGGGTCAATCTGCTCTAGGTGGTTCAGCTTGAATAGGTGCAGTTGGTCAGGCCAGTGAACAGAGATTTTCCAATCTCAACCATGTGCTTCTAAGACTCCGTGACCTAATGCTCCAAAAGGGGCCTTAGCAGTGCTGTGCAAAGGGGCATGAACACCTCTGTTGTCCTGCTTGCAGTACTTTGCCTAATGCAGATAAGAATACCATCAGCCTTCTTTAATGCAAGGGCACACCCAGGTCCTTTTCTGAAAATCTGTGATCTATCTGGCCGGTCTTCAACATCCCAATGATACATGGGATTTTTCCTCCTTCAGTGCAGAATCTTGCACTTCCCATTGTTAACTTTTCATGAGATGACTTTGTGAATTCATGCTGACTACATTCAAATACCTTCTTGTCCTTAATGTATCTGGAAATGGTTTTCAGGATTAGTTGCTTCATCCCCTTTCCAGATATCAAGGTGAGGCTGATCAGCCTGAGTTCCTCTTTCCCTTTTTGAAGATACTTACCAGTGCTGACTCAGAGATGCTCTGCTCTGGAGCTTTAGAAATAAACAAAAATAGCTGTCTTGGGAACACAAGGAGTTAATAGCACTAGATGAGATACGACATGCAGTAAAAGCTAAACAGGGTTTATTTGTTGTCTGAAAGTGCTATTGATTTTTCTCTTTCTTTTTTTTTTTTGATGACACTCAATCTCCTATAGAAGGAAATACCTTTATTGAAACTATTGTCAACATGTTAGAGTATGTCTTGAACTAATTTCCAAATTGTTAGTTTTGTTTTCATATGGCTAATGACTGTTTCAATTTGAATTATTATTGAGACAAATACTCTGTCACGAGAATTCTAGAAGTTCTGTTAGAGTATCAAAGCCTAACTTTAATGAGTTCCAAAGGTTCTTACAGAGTTTACTGTTATCACCAAGTTCAAGTGGTGCCCTTTCTTCTGACAGTAGTTTTCTGATGATGATACCACCATTACATCTGCTCTGAGCATTGTGAGATGTCAGAGGCCTGTCATTGACTTCCCAGCAGGCAAAAAAGTCAATGAAACAGAGTACATCGTCCTAGAGTTATTTCCTTTATAGATGACAACCAGAAGACTTTCACAAATAGAAACAGCTGAGAACTTTCTCCTATCTGCAGAAGATTGAAATACAACCAAGCAAAGTAAAAATATTCTGGACAGGATTATTCCTTGTTATGAGTACTTGTAAGAAAATTAAATGGAACAGATATGACAAGTGTAAGGATGTGGCTGATTTTGGAAAAAGTAATAGACATTCTTCTGGATTCAAGAAAATATTTATCTGGATTGTAATTAAAGTTGTAATATATTTCAAGTTGGATAATGTATCAATTAACCAGAATCTGTTTTCTTCTTATTCTGTTTTAGCAGTGTAGAAGTCCTTTCTGTAGAGGAAATCTTGCTAAACGAAAGTATAGATTTCAGCAAGTGGTTTTGTTCAGAGGCATCAAGGAACCCCAGTAAAAACACCTCTTTTGGTAAATACTTGCTTGCTTATTGCTGTATCATCTCAGTCAAATTTTGCCTCTAAATATTTTCCTCAGAGAATAAAGTGAAGTCTCTGTCATCTACCAAGTCCACAATACTGGAAATCTATCTATATTACGTCTTAAAATAAGCACACTGTAGTGCTCAGCATGTATAACATAATGTGAAAAACAAGTTATGCAGCTCTGTCACACCACAACCCAATGTCTCATACTCTAAAGGAAACTCATTGCAGCTCAGAAACAAGATGAACTTCCATTGTTTCCTTGTGAATTTTTACTAATCCACAGACCCGCATTTTGACTAGCATATGAATGTGTATATATATATATGTTTCCATTTGTTGATTTTAATATATATATATACAATTTTTGACTAGACAGGGTAGTTATCTTCCTTTTTCCCCTTCCATCTACATTTCTTCTTTTTATGCCTTTTCTCCACTATCTAATTCCTCTTTCTTGCTGCAGCTGAAACTCCAGACCAGTTGAAATCAATTGGGTTTTTACCATTGATTTGAAAGGAGTCAAGATGTCACTCATGAAGTTCACACACTGTAAATAGTTACAGAAAGCAAGCTTTCACTCTTCTCACTCTCCTAAAACTTTCACCTACCATGATTACTCAGCCATCTTTACAATTTGCTTTCAGAAATTCTTTACTATTTTGTAAAAACAACTTAGTCTCCTTCGCTCTTGTAATTTTTTTTTTGCTTACTTTAAGACTCAGAATTATAAAAGTAAAATTTAAACAACGATTTTCTATTAAAAAGTTTAATTAAACTATTCAAGCTTTCAATTGAACAAAATAGGAAAGTTGAGAAGAATTTCTTTATTTATTTTTAATACATAGGAACATCACTGTGTTGCTTATTAACTTCATCCACATAAATTGAGATTCAGCATCTGTTGAAAGTGGCTGTTAAGGGCAACAAGGATTCTTTTGAGACTTCAGAGTGGTAAGGATTCAGAGAGCATATCTGACTATTGGCTACCTCAGAGCAGCATCAAGCTTCTTTTAAATGACAGACTGCATTTCCTATATGTTACACAGATACCCTGTGGCAATTCCAAATACAAAATAAGTCTTAAAAAAAATCAAACTGTGGTAAAGTGTGTATTTATTTTTCAACAAAACAAGAAAATAGTAAAAAAGTTTGGTTATTTGTCATAGCTGGATTTTAGATCAATTGCAAGAGAGTCATTAATTTAAAAGATCAGTCTGAGATCTACAGTTCTCTGATGCTACATTTCCTATTACATATTTTCACTCTCTTTTCTATCAATGCAGAAAGCAGGTATACAGTAGCTGTCAGCTGGTTTTTTCATGGAAAAAGTATAGTATAGTGTAGAACTTTAAATCCCTAATTCCTCTGGGTGCACAATGTATAGTACATAGAATTTACTATCTGACAGAAAAGATCCAACTAAAAAACAAACAAACAAACAAAAACCCCAAAAACTAAAAACAAAACGAGACATTCTTTTGGGTTTTGTTAATAAGTATTAGAAGTTTGTTGAGGAGAAAACTTTCCCAAGGATCATATTAACATCATAAAGGGGTACTATCAGCATGACTAAAAAATTATCTAAGCTTGAACATACTTTCTCTTAAGTTTGGGAGTTTAATAAATATCCCTCATTAGGAACAGAGAGTGTAGAAAACACATTACACCCCCACTTAGAAAAAGAGTGTGAAAATTATTATTTTAACAATATGATTCTTACTGTTTTTATTTCTGTTTACATTTCCTGTTGTGCAAAATGAGACACAACATCTAGTGTCAGAGATGCTATGCATGAAATTATAATAGGCAAGTAAATGCAAACAGTCATGCCTAGCCTTTGCTTTTCTGAAATAAAAGGCCTATGTTTAAAATAATGCATTTATAATGAGTGGGAAACAACTCAGATAGTTTTTTTAGTAAAATTTGAATTTCTAGTTAATTTTTTTCTTTTTTTGTTTCTTTTATTCCTATTTTATTACAAATCCTACATTAAGGAATTTCATTAGTTTGTTTTTTATTTCTAGTTTATCCACAGAAGTATGCTTTTTAGAATATTTAATAAGAATTAAATTTACTTCCTTTTATAAAATTAATGTTAACATAACCTAACAAGCAAGAAAATGCATGGAAGCTATGCAGATTAAGTCTTTAACTTCTGTTATGCTGCTTATCTCTCTTCCTGTTGTTCAGTATATGGAAATCTCTTATTTCATTTTTTTAAAGATAAATATATGTATGTTGTAGACATTTAATCTGATTTTTGGGTTTTTTTTGCTAAAATGCTCTCACGTCCTATGGTAGTTTGTATTCCATGAAAACTTTAATTGCTGAAATACACTCTTTGATCATTATTACAATCTTTTAAAGTTGGGATCTGATATTAGTTGTTTCCTGGTGTGCTGGTTTCAGCTGGGATGTAGTTAAATTTCTTCACAGTAGCTATTAGGGGCCTGTGTTTTGTATTTGTGTTGAAAACAGCCTTGGTAACGTTGTTTTAGTGATTGCTGAGCAGCTCTTAGAGAGTCAAGGCCTTTTCTGCTTCTTGTGCCATCCTGTCAGCAAGGAGACTGTGGGGCCATAGCCAGGGGACACAAGAGTTTGGATGTGGGGACACAGCCAAGAGAGCTGACCCCAGCTGCCCTAAAGGATATTTCATATCATGTGGCATCATACTCAATATATAAAGCTGGGGGAAGAAGAAGGAAGGGGGGGAAAAGTTGGAGTGATGGTGCACATTTTTTCAAGTCACTGTTATGTGTGATGGCCCCAGCTTTCCTGGAAATTGCTGAACACCTGCCTACCCATGGGAACAGGTGAATGAATTCCTTGTTTTGCTTTGCTTATATTTGTGGCTTTTGCTTTATCTATTAACCTGTCTTTATCTCAATACATGAGTTTTCTACATTTACTCTTTTGGTTCTTTCCCCCAACCCACTGGTGGGGGAGTGAGTGAGGGGCTGTGTGATATTTAGTTCAGGCTGGGCTTAAATTGCTGACACCTGGCCTAACCAAACTACACTTTACCCCAGAAAACGGAATTTGTAAGGGCTTCAGTTGTTGCTGACACTTTTATTGCTGAGGAAGATTCAGGTAGATTCTAAGCTGACAATGGCTTAATTTTTCCTTTATTTTTCTTAACAATTAAATTTTAATATATTTCACAGTCCTTAAAGATGGATTAACTTAGAATTCTTACGACCCTAAACTAATGGTAAGTAAACTGTTCTAAACAGCCAGCAAGTATTATTTACTGTTAGCCACTGTAATCAAGAACATGGCAATGACGAGGAATATCACAGGTAACACTCTTACTTAAAAGTATAATTCCCTTCAGTTAACCAAATTGGAAATGCAGTTTATGGTAAATTGGAAATACAGTTTATGGATTTTAACAAGTTACAATAAAACCATGCGAACTTGTGAATGTTTCCTTCATTTTCACTTTTTCCCACAAGAGCGATTAACTTAAAATCCCAGACCCTTTATTTTCCAGTTTATACATATAGGTGACTTCCTATGTGTGTGAGAAATTTAAGTTCTGCAAGTGTTTAAAGAGGTTAGCTGTGAAATCAAACTTCTGAACTGAGGCAGAGTTGGAAACAATTTGTATTCTCCCCACACCACCAACATAGCTATTGCTCAATTTATAGCTCTTGTCCTCCTCTGAGATAATAATTTCCTCTGCAAATAAACTTTTAACATTGGGAAAAAATCTAGCATATTCCACTATTAAGCTATTCCACAACATGTTCAGCTACTATTCCTTAGCTATTTTGTTATGTCAATCCATTTCGTTATACTAGATACAAAAGCAAACAAGGATAATTAAGAGATATCCACTAATTTCAAGATATCATTTTAGTAACATTAATAGCTTTTTAGTTAGGTAACAAAAGACTGGAACAAAAGACTGCAAGATTGCCTTAAAACAATGTATAGGATCATTCTCTTCTGATGTTTCTTCTTTCCATATATACCACAGTTATATTAGACTTTGTGCTTATGAAAGATGTTAAATCTATGCAAATAGAGTAAGATGGTAAATTTTTTCTGAGTGGTTCCATTGCCTGCGATCCAATATCTCTTTCTCATACAGCCTAACTGTGTATATGTTTGGATCAAACTTCTGAGAAAATGGATAAATTGTGAAAAGAAGCTGTGAGAAAGTGCATAGGAATGAGCCATAAAAGATCATATGAAAAAATAGAATAGAATAATTGACATAGGACAGCCAACACCTGAGGGATTAAAGATGGAAAACACTGATGTGAAAATGTAAAAAATGCCAAGGAAAGAAAATTTGCAAAGATGATGATTTAACATCAATGATCAGCCCATTCTAAGAAGTAAGAGAGGCCACCTTTCTTCCTCTGATTAATGACTGTCTGAATCAGCACAGATACATGACATGTCTCATCTCAAATAGCAAACACATTAATTGTTATTCTGGAGCAAATTAGTTTTGGTCATCTATTGACTATACTTACAGAAATAAAATAATTGCATAATAATTGCATTGTGATCTTAAATTATGTGAAAACTTTCTGAAAAATCTCTTTGCAACTTGGAAAAGTTGCCTGTACTGTGCCTGAGAAACAAAAAGTTACAAGATCATCTGAGCTGATATCCCAAATATGCAAAATATTATGCAAATTATGCAATTTTACATCTGTAAAAACTGAAAGATTACATTGTTAGAAAACTTTAATCCATTAAACAATCCAGAGTTCTTCAATGACAGATTAAACAATTTTGTGTGATTTGTTGACAGACTTCCATCAATTTGATAGTGTCTGTCTTAATTCTTTGGATGTATAGCAATTTTTTTGGTTTTTTCATTCAAGGTTATGCAGTAAATTCATTTAAGGCAAATGAATTGTCTGCTTTTTTTTTTTTTTTTTTTTTTTTTTTTTTTTTTTTTTGTTTAAAAAACATTTTTTTTTTTTTTTTTTTTAATATCTAGGTTAAAACACAATTGTTTTTAATGATGTACTTGTCCTTGGTAACTTCTTCCAAATCAAATTAATCTTTGATGATAGCATTCTTCACATGCTGCATCATGTCAAGAAATACAAATGTTCCATCACTATTTTTATGTTACTTTATAGCTGTAGAAGGACTAGCAATTTATTAGCCCTTTTATATTGTCATCATTATCGTGTATTTCACAGTTAAAAAATGATGAACTGTGGTCACAGAAAGTATTTTATTATAAAAAAACCACACCACCCTGTTAGAAATTGTGAAAATCCATAGCTCGGCTTTTACCTGAATCCCAGAACAAGAAGAAAATGAGCTATTTTGTGCTTTTGGCACCATTCAGAGAATGCTGCCACTGTGAACTAGAGTTCAGCTTGCTCTGCACAACCAAATGTGAGAAGCTGTGTCTTTGAGGCTCTGCATTCTCTTATTTCCCTGAATCACATGCACTGCTTGAGGAGCAGGAGTGTAATTTCTAATTAAAATTTTTTAAAACGGTATAAAAAAGAAAAAAGAAAACTTAGGGATCACAATTGTCACTGATCTTGATATTAAACGGGAACAATGATAAAATTTGATAGCAGAAGTATTTTCAGGCTTTCCCTATTTCACAAATTGAAAAGTATATTTCTTGTCCTGTGTATGTGAATATTAAACGAGGTACAGTAGTTAATGATCATGTTAAATTAGTTTTCCTATCTGAAAGCAGATGTAGTAGCAAGCCAGAACAGCTTGCAAGTTTAGGCTTTTTGAAGAGAGAGAGAATGAGAGGGAGGCAGGAAGGCAGGGAGGCAGGGAGGAAGGAAGGAAGGAAGGGAGGAAGGAGCAGACAGACAAAAGTTTGATATACACAACTTCATATTGGTTGGTGCTTATATTACCCTAAGACACTATTTGTAGGATCTATGGAAGAGTGTGTATTTTCCTGAGCAGCATGTGAAAGGAATATATGTGCCAGGAGCATACTACTCATCCTCTCAGAAAACAACATAAATACAAATGGTCAGTGATTAACCTGTTACTAGTATGCAAGCCACAGAAATATGTCAAGAAGATGAAGATATTTTCTTCATCATGATTACATTATTAATAGATAAAATTGAAGGTATGCATCTACAAAAATCAGTTCAGCCAGCCAGTGGCCAGGTATCTGAATTACAGCAAGAGTTTATATGTCAGTCAACAAATATTCACAATTACAGCTGATATGCTCACAGAGAAAATTTTCAGTTGCTTCTTCTATACATGAAAATACATGTGTGAAATATATAGTTATGAATGTTGACTCGTAAAAAAAGATATATATTCTGAATCTGCAAGTAGAAATGTCATAATTAAGTAGTGGGTTATATTAATTGCTCAGAAATATTAGAGAGACAGGGATTGGAATGATTTGATTACTATAGTAATTATTTAAAAACTGACTAGATAAGATGCCATCATAACACTAATTGATGTATGGCTATTATGTTGAAAAGGCACAGGCTTCATAAATAATCATGAAGGCCAATGACAAGGGTTATGATCAGACACAATTTTTGTCTCTCTATTAGCTCTATCTTATCAAATAATATCAATTACTGAGTTGTTCTTGATGCATAACTTAAGCAAGGATTGCAAGAGGAAGTTAAAGATCACGAATTTTTAAGAAATATGAACTTTGCAATAGATCTACAATCAATTCAGTGCATGTAAATCCCATAAAACTTATGATTAAGGATACACTCTTCTAGACCATCTGACAAATGTGCATGATAAACCAAATATTTGTCTCAGAAGAAATGTAATGTATCAGCATTTCATGGGACTGACCTATTATTTAACCTTCTGCAGGACAGGAGAAGGTCAACCCTGACACTGTAATTCTGCAAACACTGTCACTTGTTAGTTTATATCCAAATAGCATATATACACTTAACAATTTAAGCATATTTTTTGCTGTTAATTATCTCTATAGTGTTACATGAAAATGTAGTTCTAGTATATGAATCTCTAGGAGATGGTCAAATATTGTATTAGCTCTATGTGAATACCCTTACTACTGATCTATTCCAGATACAGTAGTAGAAGAGTTTGCTATTAGGTTAATCAGGAATACGCCAGCAATTATTTTCTTTACAAAACGTTGATTCATCAAAACATTTTTGTTTTTAGTAGAAGCATATAGATTTTGAATGTTGCTTTGATCGTAAAAGACTTCCTAATTCTTTCTCCCCACACATCCACACCCAAATCACCAAATCACATATCCCAGTCAAGAGTTATAACTTCTTAGAAAATCAGTCTTTTACTGTTTGAAAATATTTTCTGATATTTTTCTGTTCAGCTTAAGCTCATTCTATCTTTGACCTTCACTTAAAACTACATGCTTTTTTGCATATATATTCTTGGATTTAACAGAAGGGAGAGGACAGCAAGGAGGTGTATTGAAGTTCATCAAAAGGCAAAAAATACCTTTGAACTTCTCTTTGCAAGGAATACAGAGACAGAGAGAATGGGTTTTCTATTGCAAGAGCTTTGCTTGTGGCAGAACGAGTAGTTTCTAGAATGAAAAAGTTCATCTGTGGGTACCCTCTGAGTCAGGAGCACCATGCTTTGGGGTATTGATGGGTCATGGTTATTCTTTGAATAGAGTACTAAAGTCAAAAGCCAAGGAACAGTCAAAGTCTATAAACAGGAGTGATGGGTTATGCCTCCAGAGAACTCAAAATCATAAAAGATGAACAGCATAAAGTACAAATAATTCCACAGAACTAAAAGGAATAAAATCTATTGTCTTATTTATGGTGGGAGGAGGAGGGAACATCCTTCTTGGATTGTGTTCTAGGCACTGCACACATACCCTACATCCCTAACTCCTTTGAAGTTTTACTTCTATGGAACTTCACATTCTCCAGGAAATGCCTTTACCAAGCTCTTCCTGTAGCTGTACCTAGTCAGTGACTGTAACATTGTGCTAGCCAAACCCACTGTAATCAAGGCCTGCCCAGTGAGCAGCCATAGAAATAAGAGAGGAATTTTTCTTAAGGAATGAAAACATACTAGCCAAAGCTTCTTGTCAGTTCATAGGGAAGGGCACAAAAGGTGTGGGGAGAACAGTCAATAGTAACCATGCCTGTCCAAAGGGATGTCTGATTGTAAGTGAACTGATTTGGAAGAAGGTGTGAAGATATTTCCTACTCTCTCTTAAACCAAATGTGATACAAAAGCAATGACTCAGATTTGTTCAAATACCTGTTCCTTAAGGGAAAGGACCAGAAAGGGGACTGTCATAAATGCATTTAATTTATCCTCCCAGCATTGCTGCTGCAGCTGCTCAACTGACTTCTGCACCCTTCTTCATTGTCCAAACTCATAGCTGGGAGGCTGGTTGGTCAGACAACTACTCAGCAAGAAAAACCGCAAGGAAGAATAGTAATACAGCTCAGGTACTGAGAAGATGGGAACACTAATATGTTGTCCTCTGAGAAAGATAAAAGAACCATATGGTTCTTCATACAAGAGTCCAGTGTTGGGGTAGGAAAAGTTTATGATGGATCTTTTCTTTATAATGCTGTGAACCATCTGTGTAGTAGAGGTATTTGGCACCAGGTAAACCATGTCTCACTCTCTGAAGATTCCCAATACCCACCCCACTCCAAAACAAACCAGTCAACCAAACCACCAACCCACCCCTAGGGGGCATGAGTAATTCGTGCACCAACTACCTGAATCTACTAATTCACAAATATTTTACTTTACTGTTTTACTGAAACAATAATTATCACATGTTTAATTTCCATCAGAAAAACATTGAAGTTAGACATTGTTAACACTTAACATTGTAAAGCTGACACTTCATATCAACTAGAGTATTTATTATGTAAGTCTAGGACCCCTATGATACAGTCAGCATGATCTATCAAACAAAAAGTGATTTCAATAAAACAATAAATGCATGAGGTGTTGCTGTCTTAAATGGTGATCACATTGTTTTCAGTTATTGACTGTGAAAACTGACAGTGCTTGAGTAGTGTAAGATTTTTAAAGCCTGAAATACGAAGAAGGAGAGGAACAGTTACAACACTCGCAAGGCTTTGAGATCTCAAAATTCCACTGACTGAAACCATTGTGTTTATTTCAGCACTTTGGTATATGTGATATAATTTTATAAAACCGTGTTATGTTTTCCTGATGTAATTTTAATAATTTTGCAAAATATTTTATGTAATAGTATTTTAATATTGAATTCTATTAAATATTTGGATTAATTATTCTAGGGTTCAATTACCATAAATGTTTATTACATGTTTGCAAAAATTATGTTTTGGCTTCATTAACAAAATATTCTTTTTTGGAGTCAAATATTTATAGAATTTTTTATATAACAAGGCAGATGGGTTACTCTGAAAACTTAACAGGTACATGCTATTTAGAGTCTCTTAGAAGACAAGTCTTGATTACTGTGACTAAAATGGCAGATGTTACCCTTAATTTCCAAAAGCAATCTCAGATTTTGCTTGCCTTCTCATTCAAATGTTTTCTTTACAGATATGTTAAATTAGCTTTCTATTTGGCTTTGAAAATTAATCCTATGGGTCTTTTTGCAACCATATTTATTTTGAAGACAAATGGAAATAGGTGAATATTGATATATTTCATGAGCTGTTCTGTATTTTATGAAAAACCCTAATATAACTCCCACTAATGTCTGAAAGATTCTTTCCTTTGGTAACTATATGTGTTAAATATAGTTGTACAAAAACTGTCTTGTACAAAAAAAATTTAGGTATAAAATTTCACTCTCTTTCAGGTGTCTAGGGACTGATATTAATAATATGCCCATCCTTGATGATTTACTTTCAATTTAATTTCATTTGGGTTTTATTTTCTTGAAATCACTCTATTTTATGAGAAATAGCCCATTTCCACATCTCATTTTTTTGAATAATTGTCATTGTAAAGAATGTTTGAATTGTATTCGAAAATGGGTAAACAGGCAACTGTTCCATGACAGTTAATTTCATGATCTGTCATGTCCTTTTTTCAGCTTTACTGAATCTCACTATAAAACAACATTGATTTGTGTTGCTGTTTTAGTGTTTAAGAAATATAGACTAAAACTATGCAACATTAAGCATTGTAGAAACATCTGAGAACAAGGTTTAGCATCTGGGTGATAATTCCACACAGATAAAACGCAGAGAACAAGGAAACTATGTAGCTCAACAGTAAGGTACAGTCTGGTGACTATAGATTTATTTGTAAACATTAGACTAACTACGAAAATATTCTCATGTAACTCACCTATAACTAAACTGACATTCAAATGGAGTTGGCAGATAGTTTCTCTCCATGTTGCACACACTATGGACAGCTTGTCTGAAAGCAAGCAAGCAAGCTTAGTTGATTTCTTTGGTCTCTTGAATATGTAACTCTCATGTGGGGAATGTCTAAAAAAAGGACCATAAGTCACTGCCCGGACAGAAATGAGGTTTCTGTTGCAAGATTCCATAACAGAAACCTCGTCAGGATTGGGTCTGACTCTTCTGCTGAAGTCTCATGATGCAGGTGGCTCATAGCCTTATGTAACCAACTCAGCTCATGTATGATGTACTGCCATAGATTTTCTTAATCCACATGTAAGGCATCTCCTAACTTTCTTAAGTATGTACAAGACACTGTCCTTTGTGGCCATTTCTGCATTTGCAGGAAGTTTTTATTCCTTCATTGTAATTATTTTATCTATGCACAATTTGATCAATTTTGTAGCATTAACCACTTAGGGGAGTCTGTAGAAAGATGGGCCAGATCCTCCATAGAGAACATCAGCAAACATACTTAAGCACACAACTTTGCCCTCCCAGAGAAGAAGCCTGGAGGGAATTTTCAGGACAGTCTGAAATTTCCACCTAGATAACCCCTGCACCAATTAAGTTGCGAGAGTTTCTAAGATTTCAACGAGTTATCCAATACCAACTTGCTCCATTGTCTCAAACTTGTCTGGTATCTCATAAATGAAGATATCTGACTGGGCAGTTCCTGGACCACCCAGAGAATTAATTTTCCTTGGGAGTATTCAGGTTTTTGTTGTAAATTATTCCTTTGGAATATTTTCCTTTTAACTATTTTTTAAAATAGATTACATATTCTACAGCACACAGAAGAAATACTGAACCATCATCTCAGCATGATTTTATGGCTGAAGAAGCTGTCTATCTCCAGCAACCTACAGAACCCAGTGAATCTCAGAGTATTTTCAGATTGCTATTTAAGAGTAATGTGGCTCTTTATATTGAGAAAGCTCCATTTTTTCACTGGAATACTGGGTTTTCAATATATACATTACCAATTTCCTCTTTCCTTCTACTCTAAGATATGCAAGTGTATCTGATAAGATAAAAATATTAGTGATATCAAGAAAACAAGTGTAGTATTGTCCTGGTTTCAGCTAGGGTAGAGTTAATTTCTTAGTAACTGTTGCAGTGCTGTGTTTTGGATTGGGAATGAGAATGGTGTTGACGACACATTGAAGTTTTGTTTTTTTGTTAAGTCGTGTTTATCCTAAGTCAAGGACTTTTTCCTTGTCTCATGCTCTGCCAGTGAGGAGGTACACAAAAGAAACTGGGAAGGAGTACAGGTGAGCCGAACTAATCAAATGGATAATCCAGGCCATAAAATGTCAAACCCAGTATATAAACTGAAGGAAGTTACCTGAAAGGGCAGCTGACCTGAATTTGGGAAGAGAGGTCTGGCACTGGTCAGTGGGCAGTTAGCAATTCTATTGTGCATCACTTGGTTTTCCCTTTTAACTATCATTATTATTATTATTATTATCATCATCATTTATCACTGTATTTATTTTCAAATATTAACCTGTTTTTATTCCGACATATAAGTTTTACTTTGATTCTCCTCCCCATTCCACCAGGATGGGGAGGAGAGAGGGAGGATTAAGCAAGCTGCTGCATAGTGCTTAATTTTCAGCTGGGCTTAAATCACAACAGCCATGCTGACATGAAATAATGCTTATATCAAATAGCACAGAAGAAACAGAAATAGAATATTTCAAGAGTCAAGACAAAAAGGATGCAAAAAGTTCCTAGCATTTGCATAAACATACATATTAGACTTTGCACTGCTTTCATATGCTACCTGGTTATACCAAATGATGTCTATAAGATAGCTATAAATGAAATTGTATGTAAATACTTCTATGTTCCAATGACATTCTTTTCCAATTACATGAACTTTTAGTCACTAAATTGTTAAAATATTTGGATGTTTTTACTGCTTGTCTACTCCTCTGTGGAGGTTCAAAAGTGTTTGTGTTTACAGATGTGTGTATATATATATCTATAGTAAATTGCATATATACATTAAATGAACTTTGCCTTCAAATTGAACTATTTCCTAAATTAAAGATTGGATTAAGATTAAAAATCGTTGTATATATTTTCTATTTTTCTTAATAATCAGAACTTGTTTATAAATTTCCTATTCAATTAAAAAGCTGCATAAAAAAAGCTATGAATATCTTAGTCTACCATTACCTGTCTTTTTTACAAATTATTTGCCTTTAGAAAAGTCCTTGGAGACAAAAATAATGATAAGAATTTTTTCTCAAATAAAGCAGCCATAAACTTACACAACTACTTTTTTTTTTTAATACATGTAAAGAGGAAATCATGGTGTTTGCAGTAAGAGCTGAGAAAGACAAATAATAAACAACAGATATCCTTAAAATAATGATATAATAATTTTTTTTTTTTTAGCATTTGCATTAGTATTTTCCAAACCTGAAGAGCACTAATACAAGTGCTAGGTTATCTCAGAGGCTGTAAGTCCTTATCATCCTGTCTCCAAACCTATTCATCATTCAGTGAAAACTTTTGCTTATTATTTTCTAAACAAGTTACAATATTAGAAGCAACAAATAGCAAAATAATACTTCTTTTCATGACCAGAGTTTAAACATTCTCACTTCCAATTTATGAAATAACATTTTTAGTAGATATACTGGTTTTCTTGTTCATCTTCTTATGATATAATAATTAAAATTCTATTGCTAAACCATATTAAATAATTTGGTGTAATATTTTTTCTCCCATTACTACCCTTGTTTCAGAGAAGCCTTCCTTCTCCAATATCGGCTGATAATCTATTCTGCCACATCACAACTTGCAGGGAAGAACTTTATGATATTCCTTTGTCTCTGACGCAGGCTCAGGTATTCTTAAGTACATTTTTACTATTTGTTATCCTCTTTTGACATTGACTGAAACAGTTATGCTATAGGGCAAAGGTTAACTTCAAGTGAATATTGTGAGTTGAAAGCAATACAATATAGGTGTTTCTTAGGTCCAAGGCTGTTGAGAACAGTAGTAACATAGAAAGCTGTTTTCAACAGCATGAAGAGTCACATACAACAGAATCACACAGGGCAAAAATGTCAACACCTTCATCTTGACTCCTGTTTGGAAAGTTCTGATGGTGCATTACTACAAATCCTGCATATGTTTTCAGTCTCTCTTTTTGCCCTTGGCCTCTATGACCTTGCTGCAATATGAGCCAGTGGAAATGCCCAGGGCAGCTGAAAATGTAGTGATCTCACCAAGAAATGTGGAAATCATTCACAACATGAGAAATTTTATACTTACTTCAAACTGAAGATCTTATAGTCTCTTAGGAAAATGGTTGCTGGTTTAGAGGAAGGGTTCATAACTGTGGGAGACAAAAGGGTCAACCAGGCTCCAGCGCAGATTTCACACCATGATCTGTGCCATAGATTCATGCCAGTTATTCATATACACCTTAACTCTGTATCATTTGGTTCTAGGGAAAAAAAACCCAAAACTGACCAAAAACCAAAAATAGGGAGGCAGAAAGCTATAGGAACCTGTTGAAGTTTTCTACCAGTAAAACAATTTAAAACTCTCAACTGGAAAATTAGCAAAAGTGAATGGAATAAAAAAAAAAATCCCAACTTCTATAAAAAGTTTTAAAACTTTGAAAAGTAATAACAATTCATTCCAAACAAGAGATTCAAATCTACAGCATCATGTACAAAGTCTAATCCATGGAGCCTTTCTGTGCCCTGTAGCCCTACAGAAGTAATGAAAACACAGGCTAAAAATGCAAAGAGAAAATTTCTAGATTTTGTTTGCCTTGTAGTTCTCTGGGCAGTCAGTCTCTGAAGTACAACCATTCAATTCTTGTGTTAATGTAAAATCTCTAGATATAGACAAAATAATTTTGAATACTAATTTTCTTTCTTTTTCATTTTTTCCTTTTTTTTTTTTTTAATACCCTTGAATAATCTCCACGGAAAGTCATATTGGTATTAGGATTTTCTATGGTTCTCAGCAGCTGAATATCAGCATGCCTATTGTCACAGTTCAGTGTATAGCCCAAATATGAAAGTGCTCAGCTCAGGATAGAAGTGTCACTGTAAAGGAAAATCAGAGTGCTTTAGGGAAGACTTTGTTCAATAATCACTGCTTCTGACTGCAATCTGTGAAATCGTTTTTTATAAACCTTGCAGAATAAAGCCAAGCACAGGTATTTCTCCTTTTTCTTCTGAGTTTTTTTTTTCAGTACCTTTTCTATTTTTAATCTTTGTTGCCCATATTCCCCATACTAAGATCTGAAAGGTTTTTAGTAATTGTTCATGGAAGAATGAAAGAATGATTTATAGAAGCCAGTTCCTCACTTGGATGCATAAAATAAAAAGTAGTCATAAAAAAAGGACACTTTGTATGAATAAATCCTATGTATGAAAATTTGGAGTACCAATATCTAAATAATTCAACCATTGCTAAAGGTGATTACATGGACAAGGCAGAGGTGTTTAATGCATTTTTTGCCTCTGTCTTCAACATGGATGATGGACTCAGGGGGTCTCAGAGGCCAGAGCTGGAGGACCATGACTGTGAGAATGTTAACTCCCAGTTGAGACTGAAATTGTGTGTGATCTGCTGCTTCAGCTGGATCCTTACATATCTATGGGACCTGATGGGATTCACCCAGGAATCCTCAAAGAGCCAGCTGATGTCATCACAAAAACTCTCTTGATGATTTTTCAACAGTCTCGGGAATACAGAGAGGCCTCAGTTGCTGGAAGATGGCCAGCATTGCCATGATTTTCAACAAAGGCAAGAAGGAGGACCCCAGAAACCACAGGCCTTTAGTCTCACTTCAGTGCCTGGTAAAGTTATGGAGAAAATTATTCTGGAAGGTATTGAAAAACACCTGAAAGACAATGCAGACATTGGTCACAGCCAGCAAGGCTTCATGACAGGAACGTCCTGCTTCTGAAGTCAGACTTCCTTTTAAGAAAATGTAATCCACCTAGCTGGTCAAGGGAAGCACGTTGATGTGATCTCTCTGGATTTCAGTACAGGTTTTGATACTATCTCTCAAGTATCCTTCTGAACAAAAGGTCCAGCACACAGCTGGATAAACACTTCATGTGATGGGTGAGCATCTGACTCATGGGTCAGGCACAAAGGGTTATATGCAATGGGATGATCTGTCACTAGTGGGATTCTGCAGGGCTTCATCCTTGGCCCTGTGGTCTTCAACATCTTCATAAAGGACTTGGATGCAGGACTGGAAGGGGTACGAACCAAGTTTGCAGATGATACAAAACTGGGAGGAGCTGTTGCATCCCTGAAGGGCAAGGGGGCCCTGCAGAGAGACTTCAACAAATGAGAGGCCTGGGAAGTCACCAACCATAAGAAGCTCAACAAGAAGAATTGCTGGATTCTCTTCTTGAGTTGTGGCAACCTTGGATGTAGGTACAGACTGGGGAACAAGATGATGGAAAACAGTGCTGTGAAAAGGGACTTTGGGATCCTGGTCAATGGAAAGTTGGACCTGAGTCAGCAGTGCACTGGCAGCCAGGAGGGGCAACCATGTCCTGGGGGGCATCAGGCACAGCATCTTCAGCCGGGCAAGGGAGGGGATTGTCTCACTCTGCTCTGCACTGGGGCAGCCTCACCTCGAGTGCTGGGGGCAGTTTTGGGTGCCACAATGTAAGAAAGATATAAATCTCTTACAAAGTGTCTAAAGGAGGGCTATGAAGATGGTGAAGGGCCTTGAGGGGAAGCTGTATGAGGAGTGGCTGAGGTCACTTGGTTTGTTCAGCAAAAGAGGAGACTGAGGGGAAACTTCCGTCTACAAATTCCTCATGGGGGAAGAGAAGGGGCAGACACTGATCTCTTCTCTGTGGTGACCAGTGACAAGACCCAAAGGAATGGCATGAAGTTGTGTCAGGGGAGGTTTAGATTGACTATTAGGGAAAGGTTTTTCACCCAGAGGGTGGTTGGGCACTGGAACAGGTTCCCCAGGGAAGTGGTTACAGTATCAGCCTGACAGAGTTCAAGAATTATTTGGACAGTGCTCTCGGGCACATGGTATGACTCTTGGGGATGGTGGTGTGCAGGGCCATGAGTTGGACTGGGTGATCCTTGTGGGGTCCATTCCAATTCAGGATATTCTATGATTCTATGACCTTAAAGCTATGCTATAGTTAGTGTATCACACTGTTAGGGTCACATAAAAATATTGTTTTTCAGAACCTCTAAATGAGAATAGACAGTAAAGAGTAAAGATTAAAATAAGCAGCATTTCTTCTTGAAAAACACAGATAAACACCAGGCATATTAGGACAATTTTACCATATCTAAAACCTCTATAGAACAAGACTGTTAAAAACATTAACACTAAATACATTCAAAGTTAAGGGAAAAGCTGTGACTTATCCTTTAATCAGCATAGGAAAAGACTGCATGCACACATTTCTTTATTACCTATATACATTGAATGTTAGCCAATTAGCTCTGTTCTTTAATGAACTCTTTATTTTTTACAAATTTTATCAGATAATTACAACATTTCAAATGAAGAAAATACGGTATACTAAAAAGTGCTTTAATCTGGTATAGAAAAATATGCAAGACATTCATGTCTTTCAACTAAACTGGACAAGTTAAAAGCAGAAATAGGTACATTTTTACCAGTGAGGTATTTAATTGCTGGAATTAATTCCAAAGAACAATGATAATCTCAGTCCATCTTGGACTTTTCAGATCAGATCAATATCAGAAAACAGAGTTAGATTAATAAATTTTGCTAGGCTCAAACCAGGAAAAACATTGTCAGTACTATACAGATCAAACTATATATTTAATTCATTCTTCTGGAATTAAAATCTTTATTTCTTTCAGACTATGATTGGATGCATTAGCAAAAATAATTGACTTTAATAAAGCAATAATCTAATCTAGATTGCAAATTTCCAAGTATTTTCTAAGTAAAAACACATTAATCATTGTGCATTACACTGTATTAATTAATTTATATTTAAAAATAGAATGCAACTCTAAAAAGAAGAAAGAATAATTTGAGATAGTGACTGAACAAATAGAGTCCTTTTTCTAAGCCACATCTTGTTTTTGAAAACTGAACCATGATCCAAAAATGCTATATAAGAAAACAACCCCAGAAAGTTGCATGGCTGGGAGTTGGCTAAATTTTTAAAGAGAGAACAAAAATAGTAAGCCAAAAAATGTTCACATTTTAAGAATATAAATATTTGTTTGCTTTCATATGTTTTAAATCCTCCATTAAAGTCACCA
This sequence comes from Orthonyx spaldingii, assembly GCA_013397795.1. NCBI lineage: Eukaryota > Metazoa > Chordata > Aves > Passeriformes > Orthonychidae > Orthonyx > Orthonyx spaldingii. Next base: position 1,726,688 of record VZTJ01003246.1, read on the forward strand.
TCATTTCACAAAGAGACAATCTGCTTTACATGGCCAAAAAATGGCATTCTCCCCACCCCAACACTCCCCCTCCTGCCACCCCACTTTCTCCTCTTTTCTCATTTCCTCATCTGGAGATAGAAAAATATTCTTGAACAAAATTATGTTTATTTCCTAAGTCATTTAACATCTCCTATTTCAGGAATTTGTCTGTAGTGCTACTCCATTCCAGTGTCAAATAGGTTAAAATACAGTAGTAAAAAATCTCAACCTCTCCACCATTCCAAAAAATTATGGTCCAGATTCCACATTTCACTCTGTTTCATTTAGAAGACATGAAAGATTTCTTTGTTCATCTTTAGAACAGCAGGAATGTTGAGGGTTGGGTTTTGTAGTGGTTTCTTGTTGCATTTTTTGTTGTTTTTTACTATTTGAGCTAACAAAAGGCATGACATTTTTATCTAACTAGATAAATGTAATGTAGACTACTTTTTGTTGGCTTTAGATATTTTTTAAATCTATATTTTTAACTGTCCTTACCTTAACAGTCTGAGGAAATGGTAAACGTTCTCAAGAGAAGAAGACACTGTAAAACCTGTATTATTTATTGACTGACTTTTTCTGTGCATATAGGTGTTCTTTAACCTTTGGGAAGCAACTTGATGTGTCCATGTATTAATGTGGTTCAGTGCTGTCCTTTTGGCTACTATGAAGCTGAAAAATATCTCATGCTTCAGACATATCAGCTGAAAATAGTCCAAGAGGAATGTCCTTACTGATTATATTTCTTCTCAGCAAACCATGTGCCTGCGAATGAGTGAATATGTCTTATTTGGAGGAACTGATTAATTTAGATTATAAATTTGTAATCAATTGTCTACCTGGAGTGATTTTATAGTGAAACAGAAATTGCATTTTGTAGCTGTAGATTGATAAATTTACTATCTACATTTAAGAAAGAGGGGAAAAGTGATCCTGGCAAACAGAAGTCCAATCATCTGACTTCTATGCCTTATAGAAATAAAAATTGAAAAAAAAGATAAATTTCAGTGTCCTAGAGTGGTTTTAAGT
>VZTJ01003247.1:6971-45494 GCA_013397795.1 Orthonyx spaldingii
TATATATATATATAGAAGAAGCAGCCTAAGGGGGTCTATCCGTGCAATAAATTTAATTTTACTCTCTGAATCCAAATGGGATTTTCTTTACTGTGACCTCTGGAGCACACTATAAAAATGGGGATAAATTTTCTCTTCTAAAAGGCCACTATATGGTCCTCATTTGTGTCCAGAACAGCTCTTCCTACCGCTGTCACAATCCTGTGGAAACATTGTTACAAGTGACTCAGATATTCAGTGTTTTGATTGTGTGCAGAGGGTCGTGTTCATTCTTCTCACTCCAAACCAGCACTGTGAGTGCCCCGTTTTCCTCTATTGATGTATGGCTTAGAAGTGTAAGAAGAAATAACCTTTTTCATTCCCTTAGTGAGATTTCTTGAAAGTGTCTTTCTCCAAATGGCTCCAACTATCTTTCCCAGAAACAACTAAAATAGAAAAAAACTAGCAAAAATTTTGAACCACAAAGGCTAATGAAAATGAAAAAAACCCATCTGCCTATGCAACGAGGCCTTTACACAATGCATAAAATCAGTCCATGAGAATATGTAGAGACACTATGCAGTAGTAATGAATTTCTACCATTAGTGTGATGAAAATAGCAATTGTGTTAATGAATGTAGAAAGAAACACATGTATTTAATGAAGACTTCTGGTGTCAGACTTGGGAACTTTTTCTAAAAAAATTATAGTTGTGCGTTATCTGCTCGACACACTCTTCCATTGTCCACTCTTCTTTGGTAAATTGATGGCATTCAAAGATTGGAATAGCTTCTGTCTGTCCCATGGAGCAAAGCTGAATATTCGAGGTGTTTGGCATTGTCAGCACAAACCTGCCCAAGAGTATTAGAGCATTTCTCCCGACTACACTCACATTGTATCATCTGCTAATGCAAAAACCAGACTTTGAAGGATGGTCCCTGTCAATGGTACCACCTTTGGAGTTAGCACTCCAGTGTATTTCAGTTCAGATATTCTTATATTCTGGGTTTTACCTCTGGCTCCATTGAGATGAGACTTGAGCTTGTGTTTGTGGAGGCTTGTTTTTCATATGGTTTCCAGCATGCCATTTTAAAAGTGCTTTTTTTTCCTCCGTCCACTTCTATGTTTTTAAAATGGCCAGATAGATTAAAATTTGGTCACATAAAAATATAGGGCCTTCAAAATTCTTCTCTTAGGAAATACAGCTCAGTGCTGGACATGGAGGGGTCAGACAAATTTTAAATCACATACAATTGTTCACCTCATTCCCCAGCATGTTCCCTGCACAGATGCAGAGTTCAGGAGTACAACAAAACTATTATGAATAAGACTCAGCGAGAGGAAGGAAAATGAATGAAGATTTGCTCCTGTCCCTTCTAATGCTGCATGTTACCTCCAGAAAATACTTATTTATCCAGGACTAAAAGAACAAAGGGGGTTATTTTCCTTTCTGGAGGACCTTACGTGGGTCTTTTTTCACCTGCAGAAGACCAGCTAATAAATACCACAATGTATTTTCAGCTACATTGCATTTTTCCTGTCATGGGTATGAGGAAGGAGAATGCTGCTCTGCTCTCTGCACAGCAGGAATTCCCTCCAGTGACCATTAGCAGTAATTAAAACAGCTTCTCCACAATGAAAAACACATGGTAATACCTAATTAGGAGAACTTCTGCAGCAGAGAGAATAAAGAGCCTGATGCTTCTCATCTCCCTCTGACAAAGGTGTTATCCTGGGACAGACTTTAATCTGGCACAGGGAACTCTTCAGTTCAAATCTCCTGAAGTGTTCAAATCTCCAGCAGTGTTTTCCGTGTGGGATGCAGATTCTTGCCTTCAGCTGGAGCTCTCTTGTAGCAGAGGAAGGGCTTTGAATAGGTGTGATGGCCCACATCCCCTTTCTCTATGTGTCCATCAGCCCTGAAGCCAGCAAATCCAGCATATCCAGAGCATCCTGGCTGCCTGCAATGCATACCTTCCTCTAACTCTTAAAAAATGTAGCACACTATTAAAACTTCCCATGCTAATTGCTACCACAACCAAAATTATGTAGTCATAAAGAGAGAATTTTACTGTTGCACAGGGAATTATTTACAGTAGAGAAGTATGTGAAAGCTGAATTCTCTGAGTGATTTCTGTGCGAGTTTCATATTTAATGCATGGAAACTACCTTGATAAAAGCCCTGAGAGAATAATTCCATCTTGCAACTTCTTCACGATTGCTATTGTATGGGTTATCAGTCTTACACTTTACATTTAGATATGCTAAATAGGGCTTTTCTTCCATTAATAATGAGAAAATTTCCCCTTTTTTGTGTACTTTTCAGAATTAAAATTAGTATTAACATTATTTGGCTATCTGTTTGGACAGGGAATTTCCGTGATGGGAGAAAGAAAGTTAATTTCATTTCTAGATGAATATTACTGGGTGGAGAAGAGCCACACAAAGGAGAATTTATGAAATGACACTTCTCTCATGAGTAGTCTGCAATGAGTAACTCTTTTCTTTTTGCAGCAAGTAGTTTTGGAAACTCCTCGTCAGCTTAAGAGTAACATCCTTGTTCTGTAAAACTCTAAAATATGAGCTACCAGTGTAAGCATGTTTTTGTAGACTCTCAGAGCCCTGGGGTGAATGGTGCTGGCAGCAGTTTGCAGCCCCCATATAGAAGCTGCAATTCTGCAATTCTCCCTTAATCTTGAGCCTTTTCTGGCCCCAAACTCTTGCCCAAGCCTGATGGCCTTTTTCCTCCAACACAAACCCTGCAGCAAGCACAAACATGTTTACAGATATATCACAGGTGAACTATTTCTAAGGGCCAACTTTATCTTTAAAAGGCTAATCTCACTGGGAGAGTCCTGTATAGTCCACAAAGAGAGGCTCTCCCCCAGGGTGAGTGGATGGTTGGGATAATAGTTACTGTGTTAGTCCGGGGCAAGAACCTTTCTTGTCCTCCTGAACCCTCCTCTGACAGGTCTTATCCTGGCTATCATGGAAGTAGAAAACAGAATTTTTACTACAGCTGAAGGATGTCATTCTTTCCTGTCTCAGTCTTCTTCTTTCAGTTATTCAAATTCTCTCAGAGTTTTCCACAGAAATTTCGTTTTCTGGACCCCTGATTCTGTTCAGTGCTCTAATCTAAACTCTTCCCTTGTGGATCTGGTTTTCTGGAAATGCACAGCTTGAATGTTGTGCCTCACCAGGTCCTTTTCACGCTGAAGAGACCAGAGGGTGGTTTCCTCTACCTCACAGGCACAATGAGCCCTGGGTCCTATTAAAGACCATTTGGTGGTTGTGGCTAGAGCTCTCATTTGTAAAATCCTTTGCAATTCCAGATTTGTTCTCAGTTGGCATCATCTGCAGACTTAATAAGTATGCTCTCTGTTTTATCAACTGGATCATTAGTGGAAGTATTGAAGAGTCCAGGGCCCAGGGCAGCTCCCAGTGGAACACACAGGTCCATACTGCTATATTGATGCTGAAATATTGATAACTCCTTTCCAAGTGCTGCTTTCCATCCACTTTTGCCTTCCTCCCACACTGTGAAATCCCTGCGCTTCCTTCATTCAACTGTGAGAATGCTACAAAAACATATATAAAGTCAAGTTATGCAATTTCTGCTGTTGTTCTTCTGCCTACAAAACCCATCACCCTGTCTCAAGAAGAATGTATTTTGGCTTGACACTCTTTGTTCTTGAGAAATCCATGGTGGCTTCTACTCCAGTCCTGGTTTTTCCTAGGTGCATGCATGCAATGTGTTCAGCTACTTCTTTGTTGGAGGTTAGTGTGATAAATGCATATTATAATGTTGGCTTTTCGCAATTAAAATGAAGGCTCTCTGTTACAGCAAGTGATGCTTTCTCTCTTTTCCTCAATTCCCTCTCCTGGAAATCAGGTCAGGAATGTTATGAATCCAACATCATTAATGATTGCAAAGTGTTTTGAGATCCCTGAATGGCAGAACTTATATAAGTGGGAAAGTCTTATTAGGATAATTATAATTGCCAACTGTACTGGCGCAATATAGATCACATAATGAGTTATTTGGTTTTTCCTTTCTCTCTCTTTCTCCTTCTCAGCTCCCCTAAGCCACAAAAATAGACTGATTTTTAATTGGCAACTTTCATTTCTAGTGACTGGATTTCTCTCCGAAGTTCAAACTCAGCAGCAACATTTAGAAAATGCAAGTTGCTTTCAGATCAATTGAAATTTGCAGGGCCATGTTAAAGAGAAAAGTGTCTGCGCTCTTTGAACTAGAGAAGCACGTGCTGAACCTGCCTTTTGAATTCTGAGCACTTGTCTCTCCATTATCTTGGTGTGCTCACCATTCATGGATGATTGTGACCAATCTGTTGAAGGTGAATTGGAGACTTAACAGGTGAGTGACAGGGCAAAGCCATGGCCTCTGTGGGGAAAAGAAATCCCCTTTGTACTTCGATCTCCCATTTCACTTGTGTTGGTGTGAATGTGTGGTCGTCTGGAACTGATGCAAAGATGGGATAAGACCAGCTCCTGCTGTTTTATTAGGACTTAAAAGACTATTGATAATCAGGCAATTTCCTCCCCATTGTCACGATCCGCTAACATAGAGCAGGATTCGTGATGGTTCGTTACCCAAATCTCAGAGTGCAAAAGAAACACAAAACGGGGATTTTTGCTTCAATCACAACAATGCACTTTATTGCGTGCCAACAACCCGATTATGCGATAGAGGGGGAGAGAGAGAGATGTAAGAAACAAAGGATAGAGAGGAAAAAGAGGGGAAGGAGGGTGTATAGCTACCAACGGCTGGCGGGATCCCCGTGGTCGTCTGTCACTGGATCCGTCGTCGGCCGTGGGGAAGATCTTCTTCTGGGGTCTTCTCAGAGAGTACCTTTATAGTCCTTTTGAAAGCGAGGGGCAGTTGGCCAAAAGGTGGGGAAATAGAGCTCATGGTTCGTGAGACTGTCCGGAGCCCAGCTTTCACGCTCAGGCTTGCACAGGCCTCCCCGTTCCTTCTCGCTTGGGCAGCCAGGGCAAAGCAACCTGTTCTTTCAGCGCCTCTCAGCGAACACACCTGCAGAGATTGGCAGGCATCCCACCTCGGTTTGGCCAGGACTTCTGTGCAAAAGTCCTCTTGTCCCCTTTTGGGGGGGGTTTTAGTCTCAGTCCCCCCATAGATGATCGTGAGACAGATGAAGGGTCTTCGGACCGTCTCTTACACCCATAAAACACTTTTTCTCAGCTGCAGTAACCACTCATGTTCATCCCTCTGACTGGGAAGCAGGTCCTTAAAGCTTTATAAAAGTGGATTAAGAAATATATTAATAGTTAAGAAATTATGATCTCCTTGTAGAGGCCTGCATCTTACAGGTGGTAATATCAATGCTTAAATCAACACGTGTTTATTTCTTGTTGAGCCCTGAACATTGGATCTAATATGAAATGTGGACCCATCTGGAAATGGCAAGGATGTTGACTGCTGTAGAGAATGTATGTCCTTTCTTTCCTTTCTTACTTCTGGTGTGTTAGAAGTGTCCTTAGAACTCCTCCACTTCTTGTCCTTAGTGATCCCAGAGGTTGTTTGCACTTGCATGGAAACATATTGTATATAATTGCCATTATAAGGGCACAGTACTCTTTTATCATTCCTGCTATACAATACTTAGCTGAAACCCACACCTACAGATCTGTCCATTTCTGTTAAATGTTTTTCAAATATACAAGTCCCAGTCTGTATTTGCTGCTCCATCAGTACTTTACTTGTTAACCAAACTACTTAGAGAGCAACAAAACAAAAGCACAGTTGCTACTCTGTTTAACTTTCCAGAGCAGCTGAGATTTTCTTGCTCTATTCTTTAGGATGTTATGTTTACCTCAGCAGACTCAACCATACTTTTAAAACACAGGGAAGGCAGATGTGTGAATCCTGAATTGTGCCTCAGGCTCCTTCTGAAAATGGGCTGAGTTCTGTCTGTTGCCCTCCTCACACGCCTTTCACTTGCTGGAGAGAACACCTTACATTGTAGAGCTGCTGTCAGGTTTTTCCTTGAACAAGTTAAAAATTTGCATCTTACTGCCATCCTTACTAAAGATAATGCTGATGTTTACAACCCCTGGAAGCCCTTAGGTAAATGTGCTGTGTCCATGTTGCCTGCCTTGAATCCAAAATGTTCCGGCAGGAATCACACCCTGTACAAGACTGTCAGCTCCAGCAGAGACCTGTTGCACGTCTAATTAGCTCTGTATTGCTGAGTATAAATGTCTGTGTGCACGTGTCAAAAAAGCACTTGACATGAAAGTCCCAGAACATCACCGGGTCTCTGAGGGAGTTCTGTCTCATCTCTGCTCTCTGTTCAGCCTCAGACTTTCCACCTTGTGCTTAGTATTCCAGATGATGTTTCCGGTGCTCTGGAGTTGGAACACACTCAGGGTTGAGCTGGTCAGGGTGCAGCTCTGGGGTATGGGAACAGGGTGCATTTTGGTTACAGCTCTGGAGTTTCTTGTGTGTTTCTGCACTTCTCATGACACCTCTGGGTTTTTTTCTTTTTTGTTTTTTTTCTTTTTTTTGGGGGAATGTTATTTTTAAAGACCTTTCCCTTCAGTTAAAAAAGAAATTGTTGGTATTGAAGGTATGTTACAGTTTCTAAAATCAAAGGGAATAAAGTAGAATGGCCAGCAGTGGCACTGTAACCAGTGCCACCAGCGGCTGTGTTGAGCAAGTTTCCATTAAATGCTTCACTTCACACTGACAGCCCTGCACTTGGAGACCCATGTGGCAGAGCAGATTGCTGTGGTTATGGGTTAAGGGCCATTCCCAGGGCTCTGGGCACAGCAACTGAGAACAAGGAGGCGTTTATATAATTTGGGAACGTTTTGTCTTTCCTTGCCATGGAATATTTCTACACTCTTAAAATGCGCCATAGTTCTTTCAGTGAGTACTGAATGCTTTGATTTCTGCTGTTCTGTGGAGGTGATGTGTGCTAGAAGCCCTCCTTGCCTCTTCCTCACAGATTTTATGACTTTTAGAGAAGGAGCTGGACGAGGACTGTGTGGTGGATGACAGGTCCAGGCAGTCCCATCTGCTGCTGGCCAGAGACTGCCCAGAGCAGCAGTGGGAAAAGCTGATATATAGTGAATATATCAGTAAAGAAGAAAGAAGAGAAAAGACATAATTTGCTGGCTCAGTGGGGACCTGGCAAACCCTAATAGCCTTCAAATGGAAAAGAAAATAAAAGGAAATGCTCCGCTAGTTCATTCCTGTGATTTGCAAACAAAACTTGTTTAGCTTTTGTGTCATAAAGGCGTCTTTTTATTTAAATATTGACATACCAATTTAAAAGGAGAAGAGGTTTAGGAAAAAAGATCAATAATCTGAGATGAAGGATTTTGTGTTGGAATAAATGGAGCCTTTACCCAAAATTACATTTTGAGAGTTTTTTTCCTTCTTTTTATTGGCTGAAAGATATTTTTACTTGGACTGGAGTTAATTGTTTTGTTTCAGCGTCACAAACGGCTGCATCATTTCAGGGTGACACCAAAAGAGAAGACTCAAATTATGGTTTATTAGCTATGGACAGTGAAGCTAAGGGAATTAATTATTGGACTTGGGGTTTTTTTATGCTGTTTTTCCATGCTATATGAATTTTGGCTAATCCTTGGTTGTTGCTTGCTTGAATTAATCCTCTTTCTTTAAGCACCTCTTTAAACGTGAATCTGGCAGCATTTTGTTTTTTGGTGTTGTTTTTCTCTGCTCATTTTTTCTTTTTAAATTTTTTCACCTACAAAACGTTGAGGCTCTTAAGGTATCACCAAGGAGAGGGAAATGTGGATCAGGACTGGGCCAGGCCAGTACTGCAGGCTCAGCTGCAGCATTCCAGAAGGTGTAGCTAACAGGAGACAGGGACTTCAAAAGTAAGAGAAATGATGACATAGGTGTATTGCTAGGACACTTCAGTGCCAAAATTCAGGGCAATTTTATGCCACCACTGGTGCCAGAAGCAATCTCTGCCCTGGGCCCCTTGTAGTTCAGGTAGACAGGCCGGGCTAAATAGGTAAAAGCAGCATACTGGACGGGTCTCAGGCTGTAGTACCAGGAGATGGAGTAGGCTGCTGGGAGGGTGGGTCTGTCCTCAGTGTGGCTCTGGCTGCAGGGATGCCAGTGCGTGCCTGGTCCATCGGAAGGGATGGGCACAGGGCAGGAGCTGCCAGGAGATCCCTGCTGCTCTCATGTGTTGCAGGAAGGAAAGCCAGAAGGCAGGATGCCATCTCGTACAGTCAGCCTGCTGTTGTCCTGATCTAGCATGACAAATTGGTGTTCCCAGAGTGGCAGCAGAGTAATCAGACTGTGACAAATGGTTTACTTAGAGCAATTTGTTTTCATTTTACTGAAAATTTCCGCAGTCCCAACAAAAGTTTCCCCCTTGCCTCCTCACTCCCAGCTGCCTCCCTCTTCCTTTAATGTCATTTGCATGGTGTTAAGAGAAGGACCTGTGCCCCAGAGGGCAGCGTGGCAGTTGGGAGATCAGGTTTCCAGGGACCCCCAGGTTTTTTGCAGCTGGAAGGTGTTGCTGGAGGCAATGTGTTTGCTGAGTGTGAAGTTAACCTCCATTAGCTGTAGACTGTACCCGTGCTTTTGCCTCATTTCTCACATGTGAGCTGAGCTACCTCACACCTTGGACAGGCTGGTTCCTGGTGCATGAAGGGTGTGCGGGATCAGGGGTTCCCTGTGCCTGAAAAGGGTGAGTGTCAGTCTCGCGCCTTTCAGTTACTAAGCCCAAGCACAGCCCTGTAGCAGTGATGTGTCCAGAAAAGGGGAGCAGTGCCTGCCTGAGGTACTGCCAGACACAATGGCCCTGTGGGTGACAGGGCAGCTGTACAGCCCCATCCTGGCTCCTGCCACAGCTGGGTCTCTCTACTTTAGCACACCTGCAAAAGTCAAAAAGTATGGAGAGAAGGGAAAAACTGTTAAAAATTAAACAATGCGAAAAACAGTCTAGGAATTTGAGAATGTTCAGGTCCCTGCCAAGCCAGTGCTTGCAGCTGGCTTGGGGATGGAAACCTCATGACCTTTTCCTGCTCAAGTGTCACCCCAGTCTTCCACGGGGCTTCTCAGTGCTGTGGTGTCACTGCAAGGTTAAGCCTTGAATGGTTTGACCTGCTTGGCTTTCACAGCAGAGAGATAAAAATTGGGTAAACTCTGCATGGCCTGTTTAGCAGAATTTTCCCTGTCCTACGGCAGAGAAGGAATTGCCATGAGACTGACCTGGGAGCCTGCTCAACTCGGGCTCCTCATCTTCTGCTTACTCAGGTTGGTCTCATTTATAATAATTACCTGTTTCTTTCAAGCACAATTATTGCAGTTTCAGCAACCAATGCTTTCCATGGGCTGCAGAAAAGGGAGACCAACGCCTTGTGTAAAATAAAAGGATAGTGGTACGAGGGGACTGGAGCTGGGAGCTCTGTACCATGGAAAAGGAGACAGAAGGGCAGGGAAGAGTCAGGCTGGTAGCAGGGCACCCTGGTGTAATAGCCTTTTGACATGGGTTGTTGAGGTGAACATTCTCCAAAATCATGCCCCAAGGATGGGCTTCGTGGCAGACCTGGCCAGCAGGCCTGTGGCAACCAGCACTTCTTCAGATCTGGCTCCTTTCCTTCTTGGTCTTTTTCAAAAGTGCATCACTGCCCAGGGCAGAGTACCTGAGGCTCTGCAGGTGTGACGTGGTACTGCAGTCCTTTCAATCCACCCCAAAGCCAGGAAAACTTATTTGAGGCCTTCTGGGGTGCAAGCCTTGCTCCTGGACGTGTGGTGAATCCGGAGCAGTAGAGAGGAAGTGATGGAGTCACAGCTTTTCCACGTCATGCTGCCTTGTGCCCATTCCTGTCTTGTATCTGCAAGCAGCTATATTAGGATGACCTCAGTACAGGCTAATGGGATGAAATGCTCAGGCCGCTCTGATATGGGAGTTGGAAGTGATAGTCCATTCTTTGGCTCCCAGGTCTGCCAGCAGCTTCAAGGACTTGATTTGCCAAACTGTTGTATCAGTGCTGGTGCTGCATCAGCTGCTGCTACTTCTTCTTGTGTGCTTGTGCCACTACACAAATACTCAATAATGTGATGCAATTTACTGCTGTGTTCCTCCTCCAGGCACCAGAGACATCCATCATGGTCTGGGGGGCGGCCAGGACAGCCCTTCTCCTGCACTTTGTCACAGTGGCAGCTGGGTCTGAAAAGAGTGCAGTGCCACATAGAGAGTCTGGGAGTGTAATGGCTTTCCTTAAATGAAATTCCCACTCTGTTGGCAACTTGGCTCTGCAGAAGCCCCTGGAAATAGCACAGCGGTGTGTAACGAAGTGGTGCCCACTGGAACGTGTCCCTGGCCTTGGCTGGAATGAGCTTTCTGGTATGTGCTCACACAACAAAATGACTTAAGCAAGAGCATTATCACAACATGGTTTTCATAATGTATTAGCAAACATCATAAAGCCATGGAAAATTACTTGCACTAATCGGACATCCATAAATAGAATCAAATCGTAGGTTTGACTCTCCATTGAAGTGAATAATTTATCAGCTGATTAAAACTGATCATTTTGTACAACATGCCAGTAGTTTTCCAGTGCATGTTTTTACTGTCCATATATCTCCATTAGATTGATGGGTTTGGGTGGTTCAGAATGGTAGTAGTCAGGTAAATGCCATGTGTAAGCAAATAAAGTTGGATTTTTAGCATCTGAGACCCATTCTCAGATCTCTAACACCAAAATGGGGTGCTGTTACATATTTAAATAAAAGCCGCTCTCAAGAGCTAGGGAGAAAGAAAGAAGCAAACCCCAACCCTTCAATCACCAAATAACACCTTGCAGCCATTGCAGGTAGGGCAGGAAAGCTGCTCCAAGCCCCCTCAGTGCCCTCTGGGCCACTCAGGGGAGCAGAGGGATGCGATGGCCAGCGGGGGAGACCACAGCACTCAGTATTTCTGTCCTGCTGTGTTGGGAAGTAAGTGTCAGTTGACTGAGCACCCTTCAGACCTATCTTTTCTTCTCCCCATCCTCCATCCATGCCTCGTGTCCCTGTCCCTGCTCCTGTTCAGACTGGCATGCTGTCTGCACCCACATGAGGATTTTCTGAATGTTTTGGTGTTTACTTTCCTGCATTGATGTTACTCACTGGTCTCTTTAGCTGTTTGGATATGGGACATTTCCCTTGATAAAAGTCTATATTTGGGTGCAGAATCCTACATGGCTGCAAAACGTCCAACGAGATTCAGTTAAAAGGAAATTACAATTGTTCATAAAATGAATATTTGACAGCTGGGGACGTCTTAGGCAAAGTCTCCAGGGAAGTGCAGCATAACTGAAGGCCAAGCCCAGGAGCCCCTGCTTAGGCTTGCTCTGCATGGTCATCTGGTCCTGTGCCACACACGCACAGTGTCCTAAGCACATTTGGAACCTGGTGCAGCATCCCAGGGAGCAGTTCCTGTGCCTGGGGGCTGGCATTGCACTCTGGCCAGGCTGGTGCCACAACTGGGCCACTGCAGTGCCAGCAAGAGGAGGGGGATTCCACACACCTCACATTTGCAGAAAGGAGAGGGTGGTCAAGTCTTAGATGTGGGTGATGAGGAAGCTGAATTGCTCTTTCCTCTGCAAACAGTTTCGGTGTGCAGAAATCCAAACACAGACGCTCTCGATTTTTTTGGCTGCTTCTTTTGCTCTAAGGGAATGTGGCACCAACCTGCCATCAACCAGGGCGGTGCTTATTGTGATACCCCAGTTCTACTCTCCTCCGAGAACTGCACCAGTGAAAATTGTGCTGGCTTCTCTAGGAGGGAAGGAAGGAATGTGGCATCAGACAATTTGCAGCGTTGCTTAGCAGTAATTTAAAAGAATTAAAATGGAAACAGCAGGAGGCCGAAGCAGTTGGCAGGGGAGCATTTGTCAGGCTAGCTGTGTGTGAAGCAGGGATCATAACTGTTGCCTTTTCCCTTCAGATTTGCAGCTTAGTTGTCCCTCTGATCCCCAGAGGCAATCAGTTCAGTTCCTGACTAAGGAAGAAGGAGAACTGAGAGCAAAAGCAAAGATTTTCAGTAATGGATCAATACTTCAGGCAGATAGAGACGTGAGTATAGAATAAGTATAAAACATTAGTACATCTATCAGCATATGAAACTAAGCGTATGAAATATATACCTTTTGCATGTCAGCAGAGTTAGTGCTGGTGTTGTTACTTTGTACTGGAAATGTTTCCTGTGTCTGTCTCAGAGTGGTGGCAGGTTAGAACCCACCTTAACAGATTTAATTCATCCATCCATTTAATGGAGAAAAAAAGCATTTTTTTCCTCTATTATATTGCTGCAAAACTGCATCCCAGCCTGGACTGGCACAGAACACTGAAGTCTGGACAGTGCCTAGTGGTTTTTTTGCAAGGAGAGAGTGTCTACATACATCAGAAACACAATTCTAATTTTTTACCCATTGACAGTGTTGCTTGTTATTTAACAAACTGAAGCAGTTTCTGTAGCCATGTTCTTCTGTCACTCTTCAGACCAGCCTGGACTCAGCATGGTGTGAATGAGGGATATTGCCGAAGGGGAAGGACGGCCAAAGTTTCGGATTTGACAGCTCTTTCTGCTGCTCACCTTTCTTGAGTAGAGCTGCTGCCTTCTGCTGGACTAGATTCTGTCCAAGCTGCTGTATAATTAGCACCACTGGCAGCATTATCCTCCTCAGCCAAAATCACTGTTTTGTAGCTCTAGGCTGGCAATCTGGCACACGCAGGGATTGTTATTCTGAGGCTGGAGCTGTGTTGTGCCTCTTGCCAGTCCTCTCACAAGAAAAATTAGTTCAATTCTTGGATCCAGTCTTCTGGGAATGCACAGAAATGCTGCTCCACCACAGCTTCTGTTCTGGCTTCTTTGGCTTTTTGCATAATTAAAACAGCCCTGAGGATGCTCCCTGGGTTTTGTTGTTTATGCAACATTGCAATTTGTCTTTCCTACTTGAAGGGTGAAATGTTTGGCAAGGCTGCTACCTTTTCATCAGTTAATGAGGAACTGGTTAGTGATAAGCAGTTGATGTTCTGGTATGTGTCCCAGCATGGCCCAGTATTTTTTTTTGCTGTCTGCTTTTCTCTTTCAAGCCTGAACATGACCACAATTTGTATGTGCCCCTTTTCCTAAGTGAAACAGTGGGATCAGGAACTTCTTAATCAACAATGTTTCATTTTCATCATTTTGAAAATGAAGTTTTGGTAGTGCCACACTGTCACGACCCGCTAACATAGAGCAGGATTCGTGATGGTTCGTTACCCAAATCTCAGAGTGCAAAAGAAACACAAAACGGGGATTTTTGCTTCAATCACAACAATGCACTTTATTGCGTGCCAACAACCCGATTATGCGATAGAGGGGGAGAGAGAGAGGTGTAAGAAGCAAAGGATAGAGAGGAAAAAGAGGGGAAGGAGGGTTTATAGCTACCAACGGCCGGAGGGATCCCTGTGGTCTTCTGTCACTGGATCCGTCGTCGTCCGTGGGGAAGATCTTCTTCTGGGGTCTTCTCAGAGAGTACCTTTATAGTCCTTTTGAAAGCGAGGGGCAGTTGGCCAAAAGGTGGGGAAATAGAGCTCATTGTTCGTGAGACTGTCCGGAGCCCAGCTTCCACGCTCAGGCTTGCACAGGCCTCCCCGTTCCTTCTCGCTTGGGCAGCCAGGGCAAAGCAACCTGTTCTTTCAGCGCCTCTCAGCGAACACACCTGCAGAGATTGGCAGGCATCCCACCTCGGTTTGGCCAGGACTTCTGTGCAAAAGTCCTCTTGCCCCCTTTTGGGGGGGGTTTTAGTCTCAGTCCCCCCATAGATGATTGTGAGAGAGATGAAGGGTCTTCGGACCGTCTCTTACACACACTTCCTGACACTGTTTTAAATGGCACCATTTGCAACTGGAAAGGAGGATAGTGATGTGAGGGAAAGCACTAGCTTTAACTTTTCTGTCATCCCACCAAAAGAAGATATTCCTTTCGAAAAAATCTCAAGGAAATTATGGCAGATCACTACAGCTGTTTAGCAAGGCCAAAACACCAGATTCTTAGCACTGAGACAGAGGAGGAAGGTGCAACTCAGCTTCCATCCCCCAGGCTCCCTGAGAGTTGTAGAAAGGTGGAACAGGGAATGGGGATATGGGAAAATGTATCTCATCCCAGTTACACCCCAGTTACCCTGACCTGAGAGCTGCAGCACAACACTGATGAGTTTGTTCCAGGGACAGAAAGGAAACCTCCATTCTTAGACGGCAGCAATGCTTTTTCCCAGGGCTCACCCACAACAGGGCTCTGGCATGTCCCTGATGCTGCAAGGGCTGGGAAGGGACACTGGTGTTTATCTTCATGCAGGACCTAAGGCTTAAACTGTCTTCCTCAGCCTTGTGTATTTGTCCAGTACATAATCTACAGCCTGGTCCCTCCACTGACCTGTTCACGCCACATTGGCTTTAGCACAGCATTGTCATCTTTTAATATTGCTCTAAGGCTCATGGCTGCATGAAGCAGCACTAGGGGATCACAGGAAAGACTGATTTCCAAGAACTGAAACGATATATTATTGGAGAGCTCTAGAGGTAACCCTGGTAATGACCAAGCCTGTAAGTTTGCTGTTTGTGCCTTTACCCAGTGAGAGGTTTGAGTATATCCAGCAGGGAGAAGCAGTGGCTGGATAGGAAGTCAGGTCCTAAAGATTCATGAACAAACTAACCAGAAAATCCAGAGGAATATAAATAGTGCTGGAAAGCCCAGACAGATATTTACCTTCAACCCCCCCCAAAGTGGGGAGGACCTACTGTGTGAAATTCTATCTGAAAGAAAAACCCTTTATTTTTACTCTTTATTGCAACAAAATTGAAAGCAGGCTACCTGTCTGAAATGGGAAGCATGTCACAGTCAGTATTGCAGTTTCCTTCTGGATGCAAGAAGATGACCTTCATAGCTCACTGGAGGCTCTGTCTCTTTAGAATTATGGGCCATTCCCTTGTTAGTGGTAAGAAGCTGCATTATATTCCCCTTCACACTGATGGTTTTTTCTACATAATGCCAGAGAACTTTAAAAAATGAAAGAATAAAGGTCAGTGAGTTTCAAAATGTGCTTTACTGAAAAGGATACAAAAGGGAAAGAGCTCGTATAACTTCTCAGATGACATCTGTTGTATTAACAAGCCATTATGTTTTAAGCACTGTTTGCAAGTCTCGTGCACACATTGTTTGGGATGGTGTTATAGTGTCCACGAGGGGACCAGATGTTCAGAATGCAGAATGGTCTGGGATAAAAATCAGGGGGAGGCACAGAGAGGCACAGATAAGATGTCTCCTGAGGAGCTTCACCTCGGTCATCTGAATCAATGGCAGGTCCCAGTATCTGAAGCCCTCCCAGATTTTCAGCTCTGCTTTTGGATAATCCAACCTGAATAACAGAGACTAGGACAGTGTGTTAGTGCAAGCCCAAAACCCTGTTGAAGTTGAAGCCTTTAAATAACTCTCCAAAACCCTCTTATCTCCCCTCTGCACTTCTGACCTCCCAACAAGCCTGTAATTAGCAGAGATTTTTCACATCCGTGGCTAGATTGGAAATTTGGAAGCACTTAATGAAGAAGGTCAGTCACCTTGACCAGGCTGAAGTTGCAGTTAGAGGATGTTTGCTCGCATACCCATGGATATTAACATAGAAATGCAAACACTGTGGTGATGGTTGCTAGGACAGGACACTGCATTCCATGTGACTTCAGCCCTGCGGGCTTTCTCCTTTTTGTGGGCATTTCCTTGTAAACCTCCTAAGGCAGGATTTGCACATTAGGACATGACTCCAGGTTCAGATTAACTAGAAATGCAGATTACCAGCTTCCCATATGATTTGAGCCAAAATCAGGTCCAAGTCACATAATTCTTCAATGGTAGGTCCAGCATCTTATCCCCCACAGCTTTGGTGGCAGTGCCAAAACCTGTGTTCCCAGTAGGCCTTGTCTTGGGAAGCTATTTTTTATAGGAGACGAGGTGAGGTTTTGGTGTGGGGTCAGGACCAGGGCCTCAAGGATTTTGGTTTTATGTTCTTGAAAAAAGGAAGTACAGGAAATATTCTGTCTGCAATCTTGTTGGCATTGGGGTGATCTAAAAAATTAACATGAACAAAATAACACCCTCTGAATATAGGAAGGGAGGGCCTCTGTGTCTGGTTTTGCTGCCATGACATCTTCCAGGATGTCTCCTATTTGATATTTGTGGGCTGCAGGATGACAGTGGAGGCTGTCTCCAAAACCTTACATCCAGGCTGGGAAGTGATGAAAGGAGTCCTGTGGAAATGGAAAGAGACTTGTGAATCATTATATGATTTCCTGTCTCTCCCTGTAGTTCATGACTGTAATGCAGGTTTCTGTGACACTGGACAATAAGTACATAACACATTTTTATTTATCTGTTTCAATCTCTCAGACCATGATCGACTATATCAAAAGTAAAAGAAGGCTCACACACAGCAAATTCTACAACCATTGCATTAGGAAAGCTCAGATTCTTTCATTTCTGGATCTCTTAGGTGCAGTTTATGTATAATGGGAGAAAAAAAGTTCCTTGTAATAATTATACAGTTTGAACTGAAGCTTCTTATGGCAGTAAGGATTCTTTCAATAATGTGCGAAGCATCATGACCTATATTCATAAAAAACCCATGTGCCTTTAAACATTCATTTTTACTGTGTGTGTTTAATAATAAAAATGATTATAGCACACAGCTCTTCACCTTAATTGTCTGGCAAATGTCATATTGTAAAAGCAAATTCCTCTCTTGCCACTAGAATACCATGGCATTGTCATGCTGCCAAGAAGTCCCTGCAAGATGCTTAGGAAAGCACCCTTCCTGTAGCACAGTTTGTGAGCATTTTGTAAATCTTTCACCCCTTAGAGATGAGTGGGTTTTTTTTATTCCTACCTCTTTATACCTGGAGAACTGAAGTACAGAAAAAGGTCCAGATCCCCTATGGTGCTCAGGTGCATAAATCCCTCTGAGTTCATCCCACCAGACTTTCAGGAAGTGACCAACAGGAGGGTTGTGCTGGAAGTTTAATCATCCTTAAAAATCATTCTGAACCAAACCACTTTTTTGCTTTCCGTTAGAACCCTCCAGAGCCCTAAAGGTGGCTTGCCCACCAAGTGCAAAACTGGATGTCCAGCAATGCATGGCCAGATTTCCCAAAGGCATCAGTGCCAATTGTCTGAACATCTGTCACCATTTGGTTGCAGTGTTTGGTTTTGTTTTGACTGGGCCAGACTGGTCCCTAGCACGGGCACCATGTGTTCACTGAATTCAAGAACAAGTGTGATGAGCTCTTCCTTCCTAAGAGTAAAGCAGAGCAGACTGAGACTCACAGCTCAGAGCAGCCAGAGCTGTCAGAGCAGAACCAGCACCTCTGTGATGAGCTGGATGAACAAGGCAGGGACAGCTGGGTCTTCTTCAAGATCTCTGACTGCCCATGAAGGTGCCAGTGGTGAGGCTGCAGAGAATTTGTCAGGTCACCACTAGGAAAGGAAATTCAGGACCTTCAAACTTTTTGCATGTGCGAATGTTAGTGCCAGGCTGCTGGTGCTCTTTGCTGTTGTTTGCTGGTTGTCATTTAAAAACAGAGCAAAGAGAGCTATGGGCATCTCAGGAGACACTTGATGTCTTGCAAGATCATGTTCTGGGAATAAGGAATCTGCTCTGTATCAAAATGACTGTCACCTGCACTCTACTCCACTAAGTGAATTTATTGTAGGTCTGTATCAAACAAATGGACTCATAAGCTGTACTGTCACCAGGGTGACAGGATGGATTAAAATAACCAAGACAGAGATGAATGCTGCCAGAGGGTGTTGGTATTGGACTGCTGGACTTGTGGTCTCTGGCAAATTCCATGAAACAGTCTTGTCACAGGGAGACTCCCAAACTGCCATTCTCAGTAACAGAGGGGAATTGGTCCCCTTTCTAATGCAGGGGCAGCCAGACTCTGCCATAAAACATGCTGGCTGTCCACACTTATGAGAATGAATTAGCTTCAAACATAGCTTTCACATGTCTTATCACCTCCTTCCCTTCACTGCTCCAGAAGTAATGTAAACAAAATGTAGATCCAACTTGCAGTAAGAGAACTGTGAGCCTTATGCACCTCCAACTGCAATCAGCAGTGACAAAAGTCCTTGTCATTTAAACGACATTAAATGAGGTGTTTGGGTATACACTGCAGGTGTATTTTATGTCACATATGCACACGTAGGAGAGATGAGCACCTGCTTGTCTCCAGACAGCAAATCCTGGAGTGTCTGTGTGCAGGTAGATGTCTGTCTGTCTGTGTGTGCTGCTAACGTGTGTTTAAACTGTGGTCAGGCCACAATTGTGTTTGTAAACTGTGCCCTGTGCCTCTGCTCCCCACTGCAGAACCCTGTTCTAGATGTGAGCTGCAATGGAGACCTTTGATTTACAAAACCTTCTCTACTGGTTGCTGTTTATGTAGGATTATCCACGTGATGCAAAATCTAAGTTGATGGTGGGTCTGTTGGGCTGCAAGGAGAAACTCCACATGGAACCCTGTCAGGTACGAGCTCCTTGTGCCATGCCATTTTATTTTACAGGTGGGCAGCCATCCAAGGGGAACTTTAATCTGAGAGAGTCTGTACTTCACAGCAGCAGTCCAATGCCCTGCCATGTCCTTTCCATTGACCCCTTTTGTTCCTTTCTTAAAAAAACCTGATTGGGAGAAGTCAAGGAGGGTAACATTCTATCTGTTCAAGGCAGCAGTGGCCAGCCAAGCCTTGTGCTGACAGCCTGGCAAATGATCCCCTGCCAGAATACATGACCAAGGAGAGGGGTTTTGACAGTGCTGTCCTCAGACCCTCAGCTCTCATGGAGGAACTGTGACCCTTGGGAAGGCCAGGAGTGGGCTCCCTGCTTGGGGTAGAAGCAGAGTTTGTGTATGCATTTGGGAATGACTGAAATTGAAGGTGAGGTGACCAATGCATCTGTTCATACCCAGAAGAAATCAATGTACTGCACCTTTGTGAGCTGTACTGAATTGGTGACGCAGCCACAGCCAGCTGGGTCTGCCTGCTCAAACACAGAAATTGTACAGTCCCATCTTCAGCATCCTCCTTCTCATCTGGTGCACCTCTTCCCTTTCCCCACCCCCATTCTCCCCATTTGCGCGTTTCTGTCTCCGAAGAAATCCCTAAGGGAGAGAGACCTTTCTTTTCAGCATCTTGCTGACCCCCTTTCTCCTCCCCTCAAGCTCTGAAATTAATTAAATGATGTCACGCTTGATTTTAACTGATTTGGAAGCAATTCATCACCCTTTTGCTTGTTCTATTAGTCCAAGCGATCAGCACATTAATTCATTTGTGAGACTAAGCTCAAGGGTAATTACAGTGAGGAAGCTTAATGCCTAAACTTGTTAATGTCTGTAATCAGAACTATTTCCTCAGCGTGGAACAATTGTTAGACAATTACACTTGGATATGATTGCTCTGGTAGGCAGCAGAAGCTGTGTCAAGAGAGGAATAACAGAAGCAAGTAGTGTATTATCAGCAAATCCGTCTCTTTGCAATCTCTCTTCGGGATTCTGCGCAGCTCACTCCTTCCTCAGGTTTTCCATTATTAAATGAGTTGAAAAGTCATTTCTCTCTCTTTTTCAGGCTGAGTTCTGTGGGGCACAGGAAAATAGACACCTCTGCTTTTTTTTTTCTGATATAAATGCCACTAGCTTTTGCTTCTGGTGTCCTGGTTTATGTGCATGGGGAGAAATAACTAATTTAATAGACGGCACTTTACTTCCCAGTAGACTCAATCTTTATTCTCTGTTCAATAATCAGTGCTTTCCAGTGAAGAGATATTTAAGTGATTGTCGCTGCCCAGCCACTGCCGGATCTCAAGCTGCCCGGTGGCTTGAGTGCGACCCTCTGCGCCTGGCTCTCTGCCGGACCTCTGCGGCACTCAGGCTCAGCAGATTTTGGTCTCTCAGCAACGGCTCAGGCAGGTACAGCTCATCCGAGGGAGCTGGCAGCAGTAGACGTAACTTTGCAGCAGCTCGGCGATGAAGGAGCAGGAGGACTCAATGTAGCAGCAACTCCACCTTATTGCACCGAAGGGGGACGCTACAGAGCCGGGATCTGAGGGTGTGCAGGGGTTTAAAAGGGGCAAGAAAAGGGGCAGTCCAAGGGGAGGAACAAGGGAATAAACCAATGGGGGAACAATACGGAATCGGGGAACATCCAATGGGGAAACAAAGGGGTGGAATACATTAACTTAACCAATCAACAGAACCTGGTAACAGAACTTTCGGGTAACTTATGCATATTAAAATAGCTGTGAGGGGACGGGGGAGGAGATGGAACCTTGATGGACACCTATCAGTGGTGGGAAACTATCACTGCCTGCCTTCCCCATCCCCCTCAGACTCACTGTTCTGAGGGGAATAATTTGACCATCTAGCTTCTTCATTTATCCACATGCAGAAGGCAGGAGTGGCCAATTGACCCTCACTGTCAGTGACCACAGCCACTGACCGGGTCACCACCACAAGTGATGAACTTTAGGACTGAGACCTTCCCTTCTTTGCCCATCTGGTGGACTCTTCATTAACCTCACAGGGGGAAGTGTCCTGACAGGGTGATTCTGGACTTACTTTAAAGGAAAAGTGGCTGTTGATCAAGGGATCCATATGGGCACAGTGGGACCACACAAACATAGCAAGGGGGCACAAAGTCTTTCTGAACAAGGACATTTTCTCTCTTGTCTCTTCTGACTGAGCTGTCAGTGCCGTTGTCTGACCAGAAAGTTTCTAGTGCTAAGTCAAGTATCCTAAATGTATCTATTTCCTTCAGGTCAAACTCCAGAAGGAAGTGAGAAAATTACAGCTACTTGTGCTAAGTTCAACTTTTAATGCAAAGGCACCAGTCCAGAGTGTCAGGAAATGCCCTGTCTGTGCAATCATCCTGCAAAGCCCCTGTGTACCCTGCAGTGACATCTCGGGACAACAGCCTCGTGTGGGACAAGCAGACACACTGCAGACTGCATGGATCTTCCACTGTTGCTGCACGAATCCAAGCACTGTGGCTTTTCAGCTGGGGGGAGATTTTATTCCAGCTCAGCCTGGAGGTCCTCCAGTACACACAGCACTGTACCTTGCAGAAATTCTCATTTGGGGTAATGTCCCATACACTGCTGCTCTTGAAAAATGCATTTCTTGGTATTTGAAGTAAAGCCTCTGGCTGTGCTGGATTGGCAGAATCCTCAGAGGCCCCTGTGTTAGTCCTTAACAGCAGTCTCAGCCTCCTGTCACGTATGAGGGAGGGCAGGAAATGAGTTTACAATGATGTATTTTGCAGACATGGTGAAAGTGGTGTCAGTCACAACCACAAAAAGAGCTGTCTGCTCTGATGGTTTCAGAGACTGTCTACACGCAAAGGAAAGTATGGTAAATCTAAGGTTTCTGTTGTCACTAGTGGTACACATGAAATGATTCCTTTTCCTCAAGACAGCAATCCTCTCTGGTCTCCAGCTGGACTTGCAAAGTGGCTGTGGCCACCTCCACATCTGATGTGGCAGGACTGTATTAGAACCTCCCTGCTTTCTCCAAAGCCCAGCATACAACAAAACCCTGCTGGGGTTAAGGTCTAAGCCCTCTCTTAACAGGCATCTGGGGCACGTTGATGTCTGGGTTTGCTGTCTGCCATCCCAATGCAGTCTTCCAGTGTCTCCCTGCCAGCTTGTCAAGCAGTGCCGCACAGCAGCTGGATTTTGAAAGGATGATATGAAAACCAAAAAGATATCACCACTTCAATGTGTTAAAAAGTAATGGAATGAGTTAAAAAGTAATGGAATGTGTTAAAAAGTAATGGAATGAGTTTAAAAGTAATGGAATTCAGGGCAATCTCACATCTCTTCTGTCCTAGGGTGACTTTATGTTATGTATTTTATGCTGTATATTGCATATCATCTGCTATGTTCAGAAATGAGTTTTTGTCCCTCTAATTCAGTCAGAGAAGCCAGTACAGGTTTGTGTTTTTGTTTATATTTTTCGACTCCGACGGCAGCAGCGGACAACGGGAGATAAGGGGGGAATATGCGCTCTCAGGGTTTCTCGGCATCTGGCAGGGAGCAAGAGACAGGGAGTTTCTCTTTGGGTTTTTTTCCTGATGGTTTTTCCTCATTAGTTCAAGCAAAAAGAGCTTTACCTGGACTGTGGTTTCTTCTCTGGGACTGTTCAGTATCTCTCTCTTCAGTCCAAGACATCAGGACACCTGCCTGGGGGTCCTCCACCAGCAGCATGCCAGGCCCGAGCTCTGAAGGGACTGAGGGAATCTGAAGGCAACCTGACTGAGCAACACCCAAAGAGGGATTTCTCTGACTTATCGACTCTTCAAAACAAGTAGAGGTTCCATTTGTTTAATATTATTCATTTTGTTTGGTAAATATACAGGTTTTTTCCACTTTTCTCGAAGGAAGTGTTTCCCGAACCAGTGGCAGGGAGGGGCTGCTGAAATCTGTTTTCTGGGGGTCCCCTCCCAGAATTTGCCCTAAACCAGCACACTCCCCACTCAGCTTTCAGACCTGACAATAGGGAGTGTAAGCACAACAAAATGTGTCATGGTTTAACCCAAACTCAGCTGCACCCAATTGCAGAGGGCAGAGAATCAGAAGACTAATAGTGAGGAAAACTGTGTGTTGAGATAAAGATAGTTTAACAGGTAAAGCAACAGCTGCCACAAACAAGCAAAGCAAAGGAATTAATTCTCCCCTTCCCATGGACAGGCAGGTGTTCAGCCAATCTCTAGGAGAGCAGGGCCCCTTCACACGTAACAGGGACTTGGGAAGACAAAACACCATCACTCTAAATGTTCCCCGTTCTTCCCCCCTGCTTTATATACGGAACATGATCTGGTCACATGGTCTGGGACATCCTTTGGGTTGGTTGGTGTCAGTTGTCCCAACTGTGTCCCCTTCCACCTTTCCAGGCACCCATGTTGGGCTGCAACACAACGTGCTCACCTGCTCAGTGGGTCCCTGGCCTGGGAATTAGGGAGTCAGGGGTTTTTTGTTGGCTCTAGCACTGGCATGGCAGGGAAACTTAGGCAAAGCATCTCCTGCTATCTTTTGCCTGCCTTGCCACTTTAATCCAAAGTCCCTCCAGTTTTCACTCTCCTGATAAATTCAAAAACATTTTAAATCTGTTATTCAGAAAGGCACTGAAGTCTGGTATGGCTGAGCCCATTGTACCGTCCAAGGTTTCCTAATCTTCCCTGTGTTGCCCTTGTTGCAAGGAGCAGCAGGAGACATAGCCCGTCTCTTGGGTTATGGATGTCATTCCTCAAGATTATTCCCAAATTACTGTAGATACCGTTAGAAACTATTGAATAATAGCTTCTAAAATATCCACCTACTCTTCCTCTTTTTGTCTTTATTAAAAGCTAAAGAATATTTCTAATGTGACAGGAAACACGCGCCATTGTTTCTCCACTCTGTTTGACTGAAATGAAGCAGCTTCCCTGCACTAAGGTACCCACTGAATAGTTCGCTATTCTGAGCTCTGATAAATTTGGAGTCTAACTTATTTTAACTATTGCAGTTTCAGAGAGTCACCTGATAAAGTTCTCCCATGCCATTAAACCTCAGTGGGGTTTTGCCCCACTTACCAAGAGACACCCGGAACAGAATGTGGATTCCAAGGAAATATGAAATCCAATCAGCTGAATCACTTAGGAAATGAATGTCTCCACCATCTCTCCCATATTTAGTGGCTGGATGCTTTGAGATCTTTCTGCCCACCAGACCACAATAACCTCCATCACACTTTTGGCCAGGGGTGGTGAGATAACAGATGTAACAAAAAGCGAAGAAGTTGCCCAGGAGACCTTAGAACCAGAGATCAGATCCCTGTGGTGCCAGCAAAACCTGCTGAGCCCTGCTGTGCCCAGTCAGGCCGCCCCCAGGGCTAGGGAGCAAGGCACCAGCATCCCCTTGGGATGGGATATGTTCCCAAGCATCACTGTGGCAGACTCTGCTCTCAGACCTCTCCATCCCATGTGCAGTGTTCAGGGACAGCTGCTGATGCTCTCCCACAGAGGTGATGGACAGGGGAAGCCAAGCTGCTGTGTGGATACA
Organism: Orthonyx spaldingii; assembly: GCA_013397795.1. NCBI lineage: Eukaryota > Metazoa > Chordata > Aves > Passeriformes > Orthonychidae > Orthonyx > Orthonyx spaldingii. The sequence goes on from VZTJ01003247.1 coordinate 31,089, forward strand.
GGTAACGTGGAGCAGTGAGGTTTTGCTGAGAACAAACTCACCACTTTGTTCTCAGCAAAACCTCTGTGAGGAGTTTGACTCCTGATTCAGGAGGTGGAAGCTTGCTGCTGCCTGGCTGGGATGCAGGGAGTGGAAGCAGACCCCTGCAGCACTGGGGTTTACATGCTCAGGTGTTTCAGCCTCTGTGCTGGGACACAAAGAGCTGCTCTTATCCATATGCATTACAAATGCACAGCTTTGATCCACCTGCGAACTTCTCTGTGAATTTTTGTGACATCAGACCCATCAGAAACACCTTGCTCACAGATTTTGGCTGCCACTGGTCAAAGAACAAAAAACCAGCAGGAGCAGTCAAGTCCCTGACACTGAGTTATTTTTTCATGTCACATATCTGTGTGTGTGCTGAAGTGGTCACATGGCCACCGTGGTATTGGTACAGGAACAGGGCTAAAAGGAGCTGGGGAGCACAGGACTGTGGGGAGAGGGGTGGCAGCACACCCGAGGTCTCTTCCAGACAGATGATCCATCTCTCCAGCCTCACTGGTGTGCACAGCTTTGCACTCACCAAAGCTGCCTCAATAAGCACACCCACAGCATGTTTGGTGTGCCATATCTCTGTGCCTGCCCGGTCTGGGCCTATCCCCTGAGGTCAGTGAACACACAGGGGGTGTTGGTGCTGACCAGCCAGGGCCTGACAGGGTCAGCTCATAGTTCTGCTGCCCTTGAGGGCTTGGGAGCCAGCTCAGGCCATGGTAACTCTGCTGTGGACCAGCACTGGAAAACTGCTCAGTCATTAGTCCTGCCTTCCTTGCACAGTAATTTTCTCCCTTGAGGTTAGAGATGAATTCAATCAAAATGAGCATGTTTTACTCTGCTCCAGAAACAATGAAATGCAGTGCAAACATTTCACTGTCTGATGCTTGGTGTTTGCATAATCTGACAATTCCGCATAGAGCAGATAAAGCAGCAGAGAAAGAAAGTTCTTGCCTCATTTCTCTCTTCTGGCCAAGACAATACATCCAATGGCAGGACACACAATCTGTCTGCCACAGATACACAAACAACTCCTGTCTAAGTATGGCTGACATCATAATTGCTGGGGTCCTCGGAGGCTTTGTGCTCCCCACTTCCTTCCACAACTCCTGGCTCCTGGTTGGAAGCCACCACTGCCCCACCAAACACTAGTTTTAGCAAAGCAGCAAATTCAGTCACGAAAATATTTCTCAAAAAATTCCTCCTTCCTGCTCTCTGCTCAGGTTGCTCAGCCCAAACTGCACAGCATGGCAGTGCTGAGGTAAATGGCTTTGTTTGTGGGCTGGTGCCCCTGCCTGTGTTTGTGTGTCCATTTGGTCAGGGCCTCCAGAAATGCCTAGTTCACCTGAGGAAATCACCCTGCTGGGGGCTGGAGCATGCCCAGGACACCTGAAAGCGACAGGCTCCTGCTGGATTTCTCCTCATCTGTAAATCACCTCTCACAGGCAACAGTGCAGGCAGGGTGGCCTCAGTGTTCAGTAACATAAGATGTGTATCCCTAACTATGGTTTGTTTCCCTTGCTTTGGCAGCATTCAGGGGTGCCACAGCTCCTTTGAAACATAAAGCAATGATGTGGCATTCAGAACAACTGGGGAACCCAAACGTGCCATCTGCCATGTTAGAGGGCAATAGAATAAGGAAACAACTCCTCTGTGGAAAACTACTCCCATCCATAGCAGAGAAGCAAAGGGCAGGTGGTTTCCATCTTCAGGTGCTGCTGTGTGTCCCTCAGAGGCAAAGATGTGCAACCACTCACTGCTGACTGACCTGTGTTTGAGTAGCTGGATCCTGCTGCTGGCAAGCCGAATTTCCCTGGAGTTGTGTCCTGCTGGCTTTCAAGGCTGCCTTCCTTCCCTGTGCCTTGCTGCAGCGTGTGATGCCTTCATGGTTCAGCTGCTGAGGAAAGCAGGGGGAGCCCTGCAGTCCCCAGCCCCAACTGGATCAGCAGGGTAGGAGGCAGAGACACAGAGGAAGACACAGGTCCCAAAGCAGAAGGGCATGATAAAAGTCCAGATGCTTCTCATGCAGTACAGGTATTTGTTCACCCCTCCTCCCCTCCCCTATGCACATCCCCTCCCTAATCCTAGTGCTTGCTTTGCCAGGAACACACGTTGGTAAAGAGGTCTGAAAAATCATGATGATTTCTATTCTGTGGGAACAAGAATTTGTTGTTATTCCTTTGTGCAGCTCTGTGCAAGGCCCTTGCAGGGGGCACAGCAACAAGTGCCCTGTGTGACAGGCACAAAGCAGATTCCTGTGGGCAAAGCTGAAAGGAAAATATGACTTCTTCCCTTGTTGCCACAATCTTGTTGACTTGCCAGTCTGTGGCATGAAGCAACTCATACAGATTTTCTTTGCATACTAGTAAAGGTTTTCCCTTGGTGTGAAAAAAGCAGAGGGTAGTGGGGAGGATTTATCATAGGGAAGAGAATTTTGCAGTTGTTCTGGCTGTTTGTCAGCTATTCCTTCTGGAGCAGTGAGCAGGCGTGACAGGCTGGAACTACAGAGCGGGTGCCCCTTTGGAATTGCTAGATGTCCCCTTGAGCAAATGCTTTGGATAGACTTGTGTGGTCAGGGTTAAAAACCCAGCAATACCTTGCTCTGATGGGGAACATGGGCTGGAATGGAGCATTGGAGACAGCATGGAAACAGTTTTCTAAGTATAATAATTTATTTTTTTTTTTAAATAGTCACCTGTAAAGACTCATGCCAGCTCCCTGAGTTGGGCTGTGGGCATGCTGGGGGTCTTCACCCAGCTGTTTCCAGCAGTATCATCTCTTGGAGGATGTGGAGGCTCCCTGTGGTCTCAGGGGCTCTTCCAGGGGCAAATTATTGTCACAGGTATCCATAACTGCCCACACAATTTGCCTTTATCTGCCCCATCATGTCATAACCCCCATGTCAATTTTCTCTGTGGCTGCTGAGACAGTCTGGATGTTATGTGGTGGCCATGGACTGGGACATCCCCTTGGTGGCTGCTCTGGAGGCTAGAGAGGGCTCGGACTTGAACAGCAAAACCCCAGCCCAGTGAGGAGCAAAGGTCTGAGCTGTTGTTTGATGGTTTTTCCTCCTTTCTGGGCAATCTTTAAAATCATTTTTGCCCCAGAAAGGAACAAGCTTTGACTGCAGGAGAGCAGATTATCCACTTGGGACAGGCTGGAGGGCACAGGGAATGCACTGATGCTGCACCAACACTCCAAAATATCCCTAGGAACCTGCCTGGGGGGAATCTGTGTAGAGAGCTAAACAAAAAAACCCAACCAAAAACTCCCCCAATAACCCAAACAAAAAAAGAAGTGCCACTGCCCCTACATCACCCTCCACCAAATTTTCAAAAGTAAATGTTTTAGTTGACTGAAGCCAAAATGCTCCCAGTTGTTCAGCTAGCAGATATTTAGTGATGTGGTCTTAAAACGCCTCAGGAGGACACATTTCAGGCTCAGCCTTCCTGTGCCAGGAGAGGATTTGCCAAAACAAAGGGGTTGGGGAACAAATCCAGCTTTTCAGGTAAGCTCCCCACTCACTGCCCTCGCCGTACCGTTCTTGGCTCTCTCTTGGAGCCCCGTGTTCCTGCCCAGTCGGAATGAATGCCCGGTGCAGCCTGTCACACCACAATGATGGGCTCCCTGTAAGCCTGGCAGAGAAATTAGGTTGAGCAGTGTGTTATAGGCAGGTTAAAGGAGCCAAAGGGAAGCTAGGTTTTCTCTCTCCTGATGTTTTCTAGCTTCTGGCAGCAGCTTCCAAAATGTTTTCTGGGCCAGTTTTTGAGAGATGATCTAGGAAACACTCTTGCACCTTAGCAATAGCCTCAGCCTGATCAGTGGAGCTGAGCTGATTTTTACCTGCTGATGGTTTTTCCTTTCCTGTTTTACTTTACTTCAATGCATTGGAGGGCTTGTTTAAATGAGATGCTCATTTGGCCTCTCCAGTAGCTTTACTGTCCTTGTGTGGTTTGCAAACTGAGTTCAAGCTTTAAAGAGATTTGTCTGAATTCTGGGGCTGAAACTGGTAAAGCAGCCTCTCTTGCTGGAAGGTCTCAGGCCTTAACAGAGATGTTACAGTGCCAGCAGTGGCTGCTTATTTTGTATCTGGAGGGAGCAAAACCAATTTCCCCAGTGGTCAGGGTACAGGCTTGTTGCAGTGGGACAAAATGTGCCAGCTGGCCAGCATTGCCTCTGCAAACCTCATTAAGCTGAACACTGGGCAGTCATAGGCCGGGCTGTGAAGTGTGAGGATACCCTGGGCTGGCTGGCGTGAATGGGGATGACATCCGTACTACTACAACAAAAACAAAAAAAACAAATTCCTCAAAAAAACCCCTGTAGGTATTTTTTTTCTTTCAGTACAAGATCAACTTTTTTCAGTGATGAGGCATCAGGTTTGAATAATTCCATATGTGCGTGCCCATGTGGTTCATGAGTGACAGAGGGCCACAAAGAACTTCATCACCAGCAATGTGGCATGAAACTGCTTGCAAAAGCTAAACTGTACTTTTCAGTGGCACCTTAAACACCTGAACCCCATGGCCTTTGCCAAGCTTCTCTGAACGAGTAGCAGAGGGCTTTAAATTAATACATTTCACTAGAAAATTGGTGGTTGATTATTCTTTTCTTTACTTCACGTTTTAGCCAGTTAAGTAAAACCCATGTGGGGAAAAGGGGGGTGTGTTTGCATGTGTGTATGCACGTGCCTTAAAACTTGCATTGCTCATTTCTGTTGTTGCTGAAGTGTTGCTGAAGTTCTGCTGTGACCTGTTACATTGCGAAGATCACAGTGATGCCAAATCCCTGCATCAGACACTGTTTCCAATGCGTGGTGCTCCATTAGCTGCAGCCTTGCAGTGTGTGTGTGCCCCTGGGTGTGCTCCAGCTATGGGAGAGCCTTGTGCTGTGTGGCTGGACGTGCAAGGGTGGGCTTGCAGCAGGGCTCTTTCACTTCCCCTTCCCCTCCTATGGAAAACAGAGTTTATATTCCTGACCGCTCTAATGCTTAATAACGTCACCCTAGCCAGCCTTGAGCAAGTTGTTACACAGCTCCTGCTCCCGCTCCCTGAAGGCGGTGGGGAATGTTCCAGCATTCCAACATTGAGAACTGTGTGTGTCTGCAATGACCTTTCCAGGCTGCTGGGGATAAAATGTTGAGGCCATTTGTGAAACAAAGAGTTGCAATCCAGGGAGACTGGAGTGTTTTAAAATGTGCCTCAAAGAGCCAAATGACCTTTATGGGTTTCTCGCTAAATTTAAAATGCTTTCCAGAGACCTGGCAATGCAGGGCAATGCTCACCAGCCAGCGAGGCAGACTGGGGGCACTGGGACTAGTTTGAGTTAGGAGGGTGTGTGCCAGACCCCTTGGGAATTAACCTGTGGCACTGGCAGGGGATGTCTCAGTTAAATCTCACAGGACTGTGTGCAACTCATGGGTTTTAAATGAGCCACGGAGTGGGCATTGGACTAAGGGCACCTGGCAGTACCTGGGGGGGCTTATTCAGCCCCTCTGAGAACGTGGGAAGCATCTCTGTGTTTTCCAACTGGATTTAAAGGTGCAGCTGCCAAAGCAGAGCCAGCCCTGGCCAAGCTGTGGTGCTGGGGCTGTGAAATGAAGGTAGGCAGGTGTGGGGTGCACGTCCAGAGCGTGCCTGTTGGCATTGTGGGTGTGTAGTCCTTGGGGGTAGATTTTATGTATGCACTGGATTAATGTGTCTAAATATAATATGCACCATTCCCCCACACCACCCTCCAGCTGGGGGGATAAATCAACCCCGCTGAGCCAGGGCAGTTGTGGATGAATGAGCTGCAACTGGACACCCAGTGAGTGAGCTGGGGCACAGGGCATGGGCACTGACACCTTCATGGGCCGTGGTTTGTTTTAAAAAGAATGAAAAGCTCAGAATTGCACAACCTTGGGATTGTGGCGGCAGGACACACAGGGAGGGGCATGGGGTGTTCAGGGAAGAGGGGTGCTGCCAGAGGAGCTGCTCCACAGGAACTTGGCTGCTGGAACTGGGGTCAGGTTGGCTGTGATCCCAGAACTGGGGTCAGGTAGGCTGTGATCCCCGTGTGTAGGGTGTGCGTGCAATATATGGGGTTCTGTCTGTGTGTGTATGGGGAGTGTGGAATGTTTTGGGTTCTCTGTGTGTGTGTGTAGGGTGTGTGTGGGGTTCTGAGTGCGTCTGTAGGGTGTGCGGGGTTCTCTGTAGGGTGTGTGGGGTTCTGTGTGTGTCTGTAGGGTGTGTGGGGTTCTGTGTGTGTGTGTAATGTGTGGGGTTCTGTGTGTGTCTGTAGGGTGTGTGGGGTTCTGTGTGAGTCTGTAGGGTGTGTGTGGCTGCCCCAGCTCAGGACCATGCCAGGGCTCTCCATGGACATAGGGACTCTGTGGCGTGGGCAGCACTCAAGCCACCTTGCAAGAGACTTCACATGTGCATAGAGAGTTTGTTTCGTATTTTATTGAATTTCATTTATATTAAATTAAAAATATATTTCTGACAGATTCATGTAACAAAAAGGCAGAACAGTTTTCAAATTGTTCAGCTGGGATGAGCGTGGGTTGATGCAAGGTGGGTCGCAGTCTACATTTGCCTTAACAAACAGATAAAGCTCTACCCCAAGGACCATGAGGAGAAACTCCGGGTTGCACGCGGGAGGGGGGAATAGAACCACACAAAGAGAAGATCCACAGGTTTCTTCCCAGCTTCCAAACAAGACAAAAGGGAAGGGAAAGTAAAAAAAACAAACCCAAGAAACCATGAAAAGAAGGGAAATGATGCTAAAATATGTACCTAATATTAACCCAGGTATTTTAACAGTGTATAATTCTCAACAGCTAAAATATGAGAAACAAAATGTTAAAGAAACATTACGCCACACACGATTGGCATACCCTACTGTGTAAGCAAGTGCAGAAAGTCTGAACACACCACAATAGTGCTAAAATACAGAATCACACAGAATGCTGAAAATGGTACTTCTAACCAAAACCAGAGGGTGGGAAGGGAGAGAAAGGAAAGGGGAGGAGCAGCTTAAATCACAAGCAAATTACCTATATACAAATCAACCCTAAGGACAATTATGTTCCAAACAATGGTGTCCACAAGGAAAATAAAAGCAACATTATCCTTATTTACAAATGCAACTAGCTGTGTCTTTAACAAGCTATAAAAATACTATTCACATTTTCAAAGTAACATACAGTAGGTTTTGAATTTTTTTTTTATTTTTGTTTCAGAAAGGCAGCTAACTCTGAATGCATCACTTTACAAGAAATGAGTGTCTTCCCCAACATGCTGACACTTCTCTTCTTCTGAAGGTACTTCATAAGGCAGAAGTATTGTTGCTTTATGTCATGGCTCTTTCAGAACGTGGAGAATTGACAAAAACCCAGACACCCCCATCTGTGCTGCTGGTTCCTCTGGGCTAGGCCATGCTGGCACCATGATCAGGAGTCACCAGGAGCTCGGTGCTATCCCAGTGTCACCTCCCAGGTGGGAGCCTTTGATTCCAAGGGGACAGTAATGTCATCCTCCGTCTCTGAATTTGAGCCTTATCTGAAAAGCCTGTGGTTCAAGACCGCCAGGTCAGGAAATACAATTTGCCTATCTCTGTTCTTAGAAAGAGATTTCTTTTCCCCTCAGTTTCCTTTCCCTATACTAGGGCTGCTACCTATTTAGCAATTCCAGCTTACAGTGTTGGGGAAGTAGCAAAAACTGGGCAAAAGAAGGGATTAAAACCATTATGAATAATGTATTGAATGGGTACCAATTTCCATCATTAAAATGCTATAAAAAACTACCAGTTTTTTCATTCACCCACATTTTGCTCTTGCATTACCCCACCATAAGTACCCCCACAAGTAGCCAGTACCTACCTCCAGTCCCATGCCCAGAGGAACAGTGGTTTCATGCATTCAAAGTTAGCTACCCCCTACATAGCTGCTCAGTTAATAATCGACCCATTTAACGGCAGGACCAGTTTATGCTACATATGTCAGAGTACCTTACCTCGAAAGAACGGCATACATATCTACACCTAGAAATACCAGTCACAGTTCCCTACTGTGGTTATCCCAAAAGGGTTTAGTCTTCAGAGTGCTATGGACAGTACAGTGTTTCCCCCCTAGGAGAGCTCAAAGGTTGGGCTGGGGACCAAGCTGCTGGCAAACAGTGCTCAGTGGTAGCTGATGGCTCTGTGTACCTGTGGCCCTGGTGACACGTGAGCCAGCAGCCCGAGAGAGCTGGGCAGGATGCACCTTCACCCCGCAGGGTTCATCCACAACACTGCTGGAGTATGATTTCATGGCTTTTTTATTGGGGAGGGGAGGAGAACTGGGGCATAACTACTCACCCTGCCTAACACCTTACAAAGCTGCCCTTAAAAACCCTCTCTGCCAAGGTCCACAAAGTTCACTTCTAAAATTAAATAATAAAAAAGAAAAAAAACCCAAACAGCTTTGACTCCTCTTGTTTCCTATTGGGATGTCCTTGGGCTTCCCCTTCACACCTTTTCCTGTATTACTGCCACAGACCCCAGCTGGAGGATGCCCTGGGTGGAAGGTGTCCCTCTGGCTCTGGTTAGGAGATGAGACTGGCCAAAGTCTTCCCTAAGGAAGACTTCCCTAAATTCACAAAGTTCCCTAAAAGGTGCTCTGCATTGTCCAAACCTACAGGCAGATCCCAGCCATCACTGCAGCACCACCACCAACAGCCTCACCTGCCCATGATTTCCTCAAGAGCAAGAGGCCTACCATTGGAACAAACCACTATTCTACACAGCAGTAAAATAAAATTGTGCTAAAATAACATCAAAGCTAACATGGAGACATGATTTTTGGACATTTTAGAGTGGTGCTTCTAACCACATAGCTTTATTTCTGTTATTTGTCCCCAATCTGAAAGCCCCATTTTGCAACACTGACCCTTTCCACCTGTACAACAAACATTTAGCAACAGGCAGAAAATAAAAAAGAGGGAATCCTGCACACACAGTGGTGCTGCACAGAGGCTGCTCTGTGGGACAACTGCAGCTCCCTGCTTGATGGAACACAAGCACCACAGCCAGCCACCCTACCCCATCCAGTCCTGGCTTTCTGAAAAACAATCTGAACTCAAACCCAAGATTTTTATCTAACCACAAATGAGCTGTTTTGTCAGCAGCAGAGGTCAAAGATCCACAGGAGTGAGACTATAGCAAGTGACAGAGCTGGCAATGAGCAGGTGCAGAGACTTGATGTGCCACCACCTTTTGAAAAAGCCTCACCAGAGGGAAATCACGGTGATATTGTTGCCTCTGAGGTGCCCTCTAAGAGCCAAAGGGGTGACTGAAAACTGCAGGACCAGCTCCCGTTATTCCAAAGCCTCTGTTTTACCAGTCACCCTCAAGCCAAACAGCCTTCCAGGCATGTAAATCCCTACCTGAGCTCCATAGTTCTGAAATGCGCTTGGGAAAGCAGGGTGGAAGCCCTGAGACACCAGCTGTGCAGGGTGAGGGGAGCAGCCAGCCCTGACTCATGGGCACTGCCCAGCTGCCAGCCCTGGGCACATCTGGTGCTCCCATTCTTTCCTCCCTGAAGGGCTGGCACACTGCAGTGTGAGTGTCCCTGTGTGTGCTCGTGGGCGCTGCAGTGGCTGCTGCCCTTCTGTAAGGACACACCGGGCTGCCAGGCAAGCACAGCTCACGGAAATGCCTCCGCTTCTCCTGGGGAATTACATGATCAACAGACCCATTCTGCCTTGTGCCCATCTCCTCATCTCCCAGATGGAACAATGGAGCTCAAACCATCCCGTCGTTCCGTTAGCTGCCACCATGATGCACAACAGCTACACAGGCACTTCCTTAGATAAAAAAGATTTTTTTCTTTAATATCTGATTTTCCACCCCCAAAACCAAGCTGTATTTCTAGGCTGACTCACCTCACAGCTCATACGTCTCCCCTGTGCTGCCCAGCTCTACCTAAAGCTATGGAAAGACTGGATCCACAGAATCAGGGCTGAGCTGCTCTTCCAGAGCTGCCATCTTCCTTCCTTCTGGACTGGGATTGGTAGTGGCTGAGGGTGAGGGAAATGGTCTCCCTCTCAAATCTTTAGTGAAAACAGGTGTCAGGTCATCGCATATGAGTCTTGCAGTCAAGAAGCACATTTACTACCAAGTAAGTGGTACATCCAGGGGTAACACAACATTTCTTTGTACACAGAAAAGGATTTCAGGGTACTGGAAACAGACCCACATGGTGGCCTCTAGTGCAGATTTATTTCCATCTCTTGCTACCTGAGAGAGATGACCTGTTTGAAATATAGTTGTAAATACTCTGCTACATCTGAGCCAATGGCCATGTAAGAATCCCTCCTGGCTGTTTTACAGAAAAAGAAATATCTGAAAAGAGCTGAAGAAGTAAACTTAAAAGTAGTTGGTTTCAGCCAATGACAGTGAGTCAATTGGCCCCAGTATCTGTGTCTGCTTGCAATAACCCTCAGGTAAATAATAACAGCCAAGACAAGTATCACTGAAAGAGATCAGGAAAAAATAAGCTGTCATTCTCTTTTCTTCAGAATGTTGCTTTGTGCCTTGGACAACGGCTGATCCACGCTTGGGTAAAAACATGCTCTTGAAATATTAGTCACTGCTCTCCCGTCGCACAGGCCACGACAGGAGGAAGGAGAACATTTATAAACAGGAGACTGCATTCTAAAACCCACAAAACCCAAGTGTGCTGTGTACAGACAGACACTTCTGCAGCACTAGAGTGAATTACACCCCAAGTACTTCTGTTGATGGGCTCACCTGCTGCTTTGTGCTGACAAAATGCAGTTTGTGTGTGGAAATATGTGCTTTTCTCCCAAACCTGTCATTACACATTAAAGAGCCTGGCCCTCATCTTTCATCCCATATGAATCCCAGTTGGATGCCTGCCATGATTTTGCCACGTGCACTTGCCCAAGTTCTTTCACCAAGCCAGCAGCAATACCCAGTAAGGCAAAGATGTGAGTTAGGGACAGCCAGGTGTTTGTACTGATCAGATTAAACCAGCCAAGCAGTTCTGCTCTGTTTCCCTTTCTTTTTTTCTTTAGCCATGGTTAGACTTTCTGCTGCAAAGATGCACAACCTGCCAGCACAGCTCAGAGGAAAGGGGCAGGGTTCAGATAACTGTTGCTCTCACCAGGGAAAAGGGTTTGGTTCATGAGTGGACTCAGCACCGCACAGGCCCATCTGTTGGGCAGGGGTCAGCCACTGGCACAGCACGGAACCCAAGGGCCAGTTCTGGCAACTGCAACTCAAACCAGAAGCTCAGAAAATAATACTAAAAAAAAAAAAAAAGTGAAGCTGCAGTGTGGGGAGTTCTCCCTCACCCCGAATTGCTGTGTTCATTAAGCCTCTGCCTGCCCTCTGCTATCCCAGACCCCACTAGCACAGCTTGGCACAGCTCAGCCTGGCTGCCAGGCAGAGCCCAAGCTCCCGTTCCAACCTTCCTGCTGCCCCACTTGCAGGAACCTCTGCATTTCCATGCTACTTAATATATTATAGCACACCCAGTCAACAAATAAAATTAATAAATAATTCAAGCCTTGTAAGAAATAAAATGTTAAACTGTTAAACCCCACCAGTATTTACATTTGGATTACTCCATGGGCTTGTTTCCAACATGAGCACTACTTCATTACCAGAGGAACAAACAGGCCTCACCTTGTGTGAGCAGCTCCATCCCAGTGCCTGGCTCTGGAGGTGTGCCTGCCTCTGCCTCAGCAGCCTTTAAGTTCAGCTCTGAATTCAAACGTGAGCTGCCCTAGGATTTTATGTTTTTTCTCCATTAGGAGTTACTCTGTTACAAGACTTGTTCAGGGACAAATCCTTTCTCCACCTACCTATGATACTGTGGGCAGCTGCTGTGCTCAAACAGGACACACACATTCCTGTGCTGGTCTCTGTCCCCAGGCAGCTTGGCAGCATTGTGCCAGCCCAGCAGACCTTGTCCTGTGCATCAGACAATACCCTGTGAGCATTGCTGTGGCCAAACCTTCCCTGGAGCAGCCCTCCAGGGCCTCACGCCACCCTCTGTGCCCCAGCCCCTGCCCAGTGCCTGCCCCTGTCCCACTAAGATGGTGAGGAGCTACCAGAGGCATCAGAAGAGGTGCCGCAGTGCAGGATTGTATCCATCTATCCCATGGCAGTGGTCTGCTGGCCATTTGGTCCTACCACCACAAACCACTTCGGTACCATTTGACCCAAGATCTCCTTCTAACAGCTCAAAGATCTGTACCTGTTCTTGCTGCTTTCAGAACCTTCAGCTACGTACTCGGCGTACACCCAGTTGTAGCTGGCCTGGACACACCACACCTGATGCACAAACAGCTCACTGACTGAACCAGCCTTGTGATCACACACAGTTTGTTTTCCATCTACAAGGCTAAAAACCAACCCAGGTTTGAAATCTCTTCACACCTTTCTCAAGCTGACCCTCAGCCACGAAGCTTTGGGTAACTATTGCTTGTGTCTTACTCCTTCCTCTGCTTCCCTAAGATTAAAGGTGGCAAGCTGTTGCAATGGCAGGAATTTAGAGGAGGGTGTTGCCATTTCCAGACCACTGGTTATTGCTGGTTTTGTTGTCAAGTTAGGTCACCCCAAAGATCTCAACCCTAACAGAACTGAAGCGCATAAACTGTTGCACCACCCAAGATTGCCATCCACCAGATAGGGCTTCTTCCCTTTAAAAGCCTTGATTGATAGACACAGGCAGATCTCCAAAGATATCTAATAGTTTCTTAATAGATGTTTGGTGTGAAGTAGGCTCACAAATGCTCTTACACACATGGTCTTGGTGTGCCAGAAGCAAGCCTTGGTGTCTCTGGCCCTTATGCCTCCTTTCCCAGCTCCAACTGCCCCAGGTCACTAAAAACATCCAGAACTCTGGTTGAAGAAGATTTCCAAAGAGGGGGTGTCTACCTAAAAAATGAGGTTGATAAAAGCAGAACTAAGTGCAAGGAGACAGACTCATACTTATTTACATTTTTGACAGAAAGCTCTGCAAATCATGCACATTTTGACTTCTCAAACCTCATATGCACTGTCTTCTGTGCCAGAGTAATTCTCCTTTTAGAAAAATGGTATCCTGTACTGTGCTGCAAGCCAGAGCAGGACATTTGCCTCCCCTGATCCTTCCCAGGGCTTGCTCTGCTGTCCTTCACACAGCAGCATGAAGAGCTGGCTGCTCTGTCACTGTATTCTCTGAAGCAGTCACTGCATCGGCCTCTCAGAACTGGCAGACATTATTCCAAAGACTCGATTTGCTTCATTTTGGCATTTCCACAGTCATCCTTTACATATAACTATTATTTCTTTTTTAATTTAAAATTATTATTTTGTATTTTGCTGGTCACTTCCATATTGCTTCATTCAAAATCCAGAAAACAGTTCAAATAAAATCAGAAGTTAAGTGCAAACGAACTTTCCAGTGAACCGCTATGTGCGTTTTCTCTAGTCCAGTGTCTGTCTTCCAGTTTAAAGGACCCTTCCCACCCCACCCCACAGAACATCAGTGACCCCTATCAAACTCTTCAGTTCTCTGTCTTGTCCTCAGTTTTGCCTGACAGCATCCCCGGCTCCCTTCATGACCATGAAGAAGAAAAAGAGGGAAGAATTAGTGATGATCTTTTGAAGCGTTTATAGTCAGCAGGTGTAAAACAGGAAAGCAAAGCTTTTGGCATACAAATCTTCATTTCTTGGCCTGGTTTTTAGATTCAAAATCAACATATTGGAGGTGTGGCTTTGTTACTCTCTTCTGAAAGGTATTTTGTGTTTAAAGTGTTGTGTTGGCACACATACAAAAATGGTCATGTCAGGTACCAGTTCTGAGCAAGAGTCTCTGTGGCTGGGAAATGGCACAAAATCACGGTGTGGCTCAGAAGAAAGGTTTACCTGTATGTGGGAGTCACATCATCATTTCTTGGAAAGCCACAATGAAGATCTGAATGTTTATGAAAAGCTATGTTAGCCATTTTCAGTTGCTGGGATAGAAGGTGTTAGAGAAAGAAATTGGATTCTCAATCTCAATTACTACGCTATCACACAGGATATAAAAATTGTACATTTCTCACCCTGATGGAAATTGCATGGAGATTTCCAGGAATGCTGTACAGACTCTCATCAGTTCTTGCTGAAAGAATCAGCCTTTCTGTTGCTTTCCCTACAGTGTCTGGCTGAATCACTGAGAACAAGCTTGACAGCAGCACTGCCACTGGCCTTTCCCTGTACCAACTGGCTTGTCTGGGCATCCAACCCACTGCATCTGCAGAAAGTGGGAAAGGCCAGGTTGTACACGCCACCTTTCAGTCTCTTTCCTTCCTTTCCTTCCTTCCTTCCTTCCTTCCTTCCTTCCTTCCTTCCTTCCTT